>JAHKKF010514227.1:0-29971 GCA_019740295.1 Labeo calbasu | reverse complement strand
AGTTGAATTATAGGGTGTCCTAACTTTGTCACATATGGCTTTTCCATCTTGGCTTTATTTTTGTTAAATAAATAATGACACAGTGTGATATGTCATGTGATGATGTTTATCTGAGGATTTATTTTCCAAATTTTAAGACCTGCCAAGGACCAGATAATTTTTTATTATGTCCTAATACAGAAAACCATGGAATTCAATAGGGTGTCCTAACTTTTTCAGTGACTGTATATTTTTCTTACAAAAACATCAGTTCAATCAACACATTCTCACTCCTAATTCGTCACATATTTATGTTTGTCAGAACCCCTTTGCACTGATTTCGACGCTCAAGGTAGCCCTTTAGCGTCACTTTTCGACGTGCAGGGTCCTCCGTTGTTTTCAGTTGTTTGAATTAATTTAATGGTTTGCATGCATTTATAAGAAAATAGAAATTATTTTATATAAATTTATACTTTATACTAGCACCTAACCCCACTTCTACCCTAAACCTTTCCACTTCTGAACAATAAACACGTAACATGAAAATACAAGTACAGTCACAGGTATTTATTCCAAATACTGACCATAAACAAGCAGTATAAAAGCATTACAAACAAGTCCTGTTGCATTCCAAGTCTGCTTAAGCTATATGATATCTTAATGTGAAGAAGAGAGTAAAACAAGGTTTTAATCACTGAAAATTATCCCACTGTCTGTGTTCACATCTCATACAAAAAGATACTCCTATAGCATGACTCCAGCACACAGGATGATTCCTCTATTATGATTCTTCATCTATTCCTCTCACAAATCAACTGTCTTGCCGCAGAAGATTTGGAATATTAATACTTTCTGAATAAATTATGACTGTAGTTGTATCTGCCTGTTATATCTTTGTGTTTTATTGACAAATGGTAGGCTTGGGGACGGGGTTGGGTTACGTGCTCATTAATGTGTAAATAGTGTAATATAAATAAAACTGCTGTGACTGTTTATATTGAAAAAAAATCACACCCCAACATATATGCAATTCTGGCAGTATTATTACCCAATATATAATTTAATCACGACAATAAAATTCCCAGTGCCTTTTGCATCAGCATATTGACTCCAAGGGTTTCTTGTTTAAAGCAATGGAGGACACTGCGCGTCGAAAAATGATGCTAAAGGGGTATCCCGTGCATCAAAAAGTGACACCAAAGGGTCCTGACCAAGCGTCAATATGACGAGTTGGTAGTGGGAATGTGATGATTCGCTTTAGAAGCCCTTTATTAACCTTTTGGAGCCACGAGAGCACTTTTTTTTTAATGATGGATATATGCAGTTTATTTGAATTCTATTAGACTATATCAACACCCAATCACTGCCATTATAAAGCTCGGAAGAGCCAGGATATTTTTCAGTATAACTCTGACTGTATTAGTCTGAAATTAAAAAGTCATATACACCTAGGATAGCTTAAGGGTGAGTAAATCATGGGGTACTTTTTACATTTTTGAGTGAACTGTCCCTTTAAATTATAATTTTAATTCACATGTAAAAAATCATATCAGTACCAGTGGTACTTTAGCTAAATGTGGATATAGGACAGGATTATATCAGCAGTAATTTTATTTCCAAGTCATTGCAGCTGTTTTTTAAACCAACTTTAGGGCAATGCAACTATAATGTCTGACTCTAGAGCAAATGATGGCTGTAATCGTTCGACTGAGGGGAAATCACAATCTTAGCACACAGTTTGAGATACAATAGCACTTGTCTTTCATCATTTGTTAAAAAGCCACAGTAATGTGTTTTTCAGCTGTCTAGCAGTATAATAGAACTTGTCTGCTTCGCTTTAATGGTGCCCTCTATCCATAATCAAGCTGATCTTCCCAGTGCTCCTGATGAACATTAGATTTTAATTAGCTCCACTGCAATGATTTGTTCAGCTGATTAAAGTATCTTGCCTTCTCTTTGTGTAATAATCGCTGTTCTATCTCTAAATGCCTCCCAAACATGAGGCCGCTCTCTCTTTTTGTGTAATAGACCTGAAAGAGTGTGTGGGGCCTGATTGCTTTTCCATTGCATCCAAGACGGAGGACAGGAAAAAAGAAAGTTGCCCTTGACCTCGAAGCCGTAATTCTCATTTTGGAGGTTAAACGCCGCCAAACGGCACCTGGATCCAGCATGTTTTATTTAGACACAAGCCGTGATCTCAGGCAAAATTAATAGTCGTGTAAGCACATGCATACACATCGCCCTCACGTTCTCATTTTTAGGTCTGTACACCTCAAAATCTGGCAGTTCAAATGCATTTTAACCCAAGCCTTTTAAACCTCACAGATTTAAGGCTCTCCTTTTCCTCCAGAATTCAGAGTCGGGAAGCATAGCACAGCTGGTATGTAAAAGGAAAGGGTACATTTATCATGGGTAATGTACTTAAAAGATGATTCGGATGGGTTATTTTGTCATGAAAGGTCTCTTTGTTAACAGTCGCAGTGTAGAGCTATAATACCATGTGCAGTGTGAACTAGGAACCTAGGAAATATATTTCCTGTACTCACATGGGAATGTGTGGCAGATACCGTACGTCTTAATGATTAAATGTTTGCCAGTAATAACTCTACTGAAGTGCACTACAACACAGGGATGGACTTTCAAGGTTTAAGAAATACTAGTTTTCATTCATTCTTTTCATATCAGTGATTATTTCTTTCTCAAGTGTCTTTCTACCACGATGGACCATGGAAGATGCTTGTTTTGTCATATACTGTCCTTGGAGGGAAAGAAGGCATCACCTTCCTCTAGAGAGCAGCGAATTGGCTTTTCAGAATTTTTAATCAAGGTTAAGTAAGATGATTGTGATGATGTGCATTTTGATGAGATCCCCCCATGGCGCACTCTGACATGACCTTAATCTCCAAAGGACAGCCTCCTCCACACTGGCACCACTAATCGCAATGCTGGAGAGCATCCAGGTGTGTTTTATAAAGTGACTGTGATATATCTGTCACACTTACCCACACTCTGTGCCCTCAGATCAGTGGGTGGGAGTTAGACGAATGCAAACTCTGATGGATGAAGGAGACCAGGCTGGTTAAATGGCTGAGGGAGTGTGTAAATATTTCAAATGTGGACTTAAAGACAACGGCTGTCAAAAAAGTTGACGGAAGATGAAAGGCGGTGATCAATGTGCAAAGTCAGATTATCAAACAATATGAGGCACATCATCATTCACGGTTTTCAGTCAGACTGTGCATGTTCTCAGGAAAAGTTGCGCAGCAGGCCAGAATCCTGAAAACCAAACACAAAGGATATTGGACCCCGAGGTCCCATTTGAACGAGAGCCGCATTCTCCGTGAACGCTCGCAAACTCTCTGTTCCTTCATGTCAACAGTCGGGCAACTGGAGGTTCTGTCTGGTCAGCCTCCAATCAGGAAGTGGATGATATATGACTGCGAATTCCAGTGGTTTAAGTTAACACATTAATAACAGCCCAAACACTGCGGCTGGAAAAGAGAGAGAGGAAAACAAGCCTAACCAAAGACATATGGAAAATATTTTCTTTCCCCTTTAAATTATATGTCTCAGGGCTTCGGAGTCCAATTACCCTACATATTTGAACTGCTGTTTATATTTTAAACAAAAATAAAGCCCTAAAACTCATGCCGAAGCCCTTTTGCAAACTCCTCATTGTAGTAGAGCCAGCAGATGGAGACGTTGACATTTCTGCGTGAGCCTATGCGAGGCAGTTTTCAAAGTTTAATTATCAGTTGTAAAACATGCTCCTAGAACAGCGAATAAAAGAACTATGCGCACATAATTTGGCAAGACAGGAAACCTCCGAATGCAAAACGTATATTGTAATGTGTAATGTGCATTTCTGATAAAACCCGAATCTGTTTTTAATCAGTGTAACCAATGCGGTCATTTCCAAAGCGACGAGCTGACTGTGACAGTTAATTCTTTTGGCTTTTCCGTGCTTTGGTCTTCTTGACTTTCCCAGAGAATAGAAGATATTCAATAAGGGGTGTCCTCAATGTTTAATTTCATGCTCGAAGACTTCCAAATGTCTCTCCAACAGGATGGGGAGAAAAGGGACAGATTGCAGTACGTTCTGACCTGTCCATGTTTAATTAATTTGGTGGCATTTTGTTCCCCCATAAAAGGATTTATTCGTTCTCATTTGAAAAGGGCTAGTCTTCTCTCGTCTGCGTTGATTACCGCCAGTACCGTTACTTGGCATGTTAGGTACTCTCACGTGCTGATGATGTGAAACGATTGTTTTACACTGCCAGTAATATTTTAGAGGCCGTTAAACAATAACAAAATGAATCTTTTGAATCATTTAGTGCGCATGCAAGATGATATTATGTAAGATGATCAAGGGCAGCACTTTCAAAGGATTTTGAAATTGAGCCTTTATCAGGGAAAAAAAGAAACTGAAATTAACTGACACTTTCCATGAATATGGTTCAGATTGGTATCCCATTACTTTCTTAAAAGCATTAGTGGTTTTGTTGCAACATCAAATTAACCTAGCAAGCTTGTTAAATGTCTGTGGTGATTTTTCTCTCATCTTTTCTTGCCCTTCTGAACTTCTCAAATGTATCCAGCAATTAAAATACAGAACACAGTCTGTTGAACAAATATTCAGATCATTGTTGTAAAGATCTGATAAAAACAAATGAACCCAAAAATATGGGGTCAGTTTAAGGGCTAGATTTACTAAATCGGGCAAATTAGTGCAAGAGCGCAATTCCAAAACAGCACCAATGGGCATGGAAATTTCTCCAGGTGATTTACTAACAACGTGCAAATTAAAGAACACAGAGGCAACATCTCATTTACATATCGACCAAAGGCAATATGCCAAGTGCAAATAAAGAATAAAGAAATAAAGAATCCACAGTACTTTGAAAAGAACCGGAGACCAAAACTTGAAGGTTTGCTAGACGTTTTGATAGACCTGGTATTGCGTGACTCCTAGTTGAGGGTTCCAAGTCGTCTTTTATTTCCTGAAGCAAATTAAAAATAACATGGCTTGGCAAATAGTATGTTCAGATAATGTGTTTTTTCTGGCACTCTTCTGGCAAATAAATTAATACATGTGGAAAGAATCCACGCAATTGTGGGCGTTAAATAATGGCGCAAATACGAGCAATTTGACGAGCGCAAATGTTAGTAAATCGTGTTGCGTAATTAATTCGAATATTCTCCTCCCATAAATTTTGTGACTGAAAGGGAAATTCCTACAAATGCATATTCAATAATGTCATGCGCAAAATAACTGTCCACGCCTTTTCAGTGCTAATTCTTCACTGCGCGTCTTTAGTAAATCCTGACAGTACTATTTTAACGCCAAAAGACGATTTGTGCTGGTGCAAGCTGTTAGTAAATCTGGCCCTAAATGTACAGCATATACTCTTATTTGTGTGCATTGTTGGACTCATTACTCAAACAAATGTAGATTGTTATTTGTTATAAGTTACTCCTTCCAAAAAATTATGTTATTACATATTACTTTCTGGCAACAGTAATTAGTTACGCTAATAGTTACGTTACTTTTCCTTCATGCCCCACAGAAGTTGTAATTGTGTATATTCCCCATAAAATTCTTCTAAAATATTACAAACTATATATTTCTGCCTCGTCATTTGACCAAAGCTACAAACACTCATTGGTGACTGATAGTGACTTTTAATTAAAAGTGTTGTATTTATATCATTAATTGTCATGTGTAGCTTGAAGCTAATATTTCTCTGTAACCATATACAATTATATTTCATGATGCATTTTATCAAAAGAAATCACATAAGAGGGATGTGGGTGGGCAAGTCATGTAATGACAGAGTAAAGTAATGCTACAACTTCCATAATGCCACAACATACACATCAGTGTTCAGATCATCTTTTCTCCTGACAAAATCAATGTAATGACAATATTTCCATCTGCTGAATGTAAGCTGTTCCATATTCCAATCTTCTCTGCTGCACTAGTGACTTCATGTGCCTGTGCGAGTCGTGAAAATTATGAAAATAAATCTAGGAATTATTGGATTGTTGGACTTCAAATCAGTAGGGGTTGAGGCATAAGTAGCAAGCTGTTTTATGGATGGTAATTGTGATATTATTACTGAAATCTTAAATCTTATTAGTAATTAGTTACACTACTAATTTCTGTAAAAAGTAATATTTGTACTGTAAGTAAAAGTAGTAGATGTCGACCAATGTTCAGGGCCGATGCCGATTATTACAGATCAAGTAGACCGATAACCGATATGTCTGATGTAAAAATGAAAATTAATGTAAAAATTAGAGCTACCCTCAACAAAAGATTTTTATGGTTGACTCATAGTCGGTCATTTTAAGGATTAGTCGACTATTAGTCACACGTTTAATAAACCATATAAATCATAACAATGAGCCTTTAATTGCCTACATAGTCTAATATGCACTCAAGTGCACACAAAAAAAGCTTGCCACAATGCACCGGCAGATGTAATAATTATGAATGTTTCAGGGAAAAACAGCAAGGAGACTGCATTAACTTTTTAATTATTTTATTGATGAACTAGTGCTTTCTTTGTTTTCGGCATAAGAGATGAATTCAGCTACATCGACTCCTCATCTCTGCAGTAGTAATGCGCGTGTATGCACGTTTCATATGAATTACATAATCTGAGAATATTTGTTTTCTATTTGAGTTGATTCATTTAAAAGTATACATTTCACTATAGATATATTTTTCATGTCTGTAAAGCAAGTATGCACTGAGTTTCGAAGTTTCACGCTCAAGTTCACAGAGACCGAGATGGCAGAAAGCGCATCCTGTTTGCTTTCATTATTTTACAAAAGTGCAACGTTTCGTTGTTATTCTGAGTGCACGCAAATAAATGTAGTCTTTACAGATTCGAAAGATGTATTACTTTTATCTGTATGACCAAAAATGACTAAGTATTTTAAGAACAATAAGTATTTTAAGTGACTTTGCCACTTCCTGTCAATTTTTTTTCTGCGACTAAGACTACGTTTACATGACAACGATGTAGTCAAACACTGAAAAGTTTTTACCTTGCATTTTTAAAAAGTTTCACGTATATACAACAACATTTTTAAAACGATTCGCATTTACACATATATGCGAAAACTGCCAAAAATGCTGCCAGGCCAGTAGTTAGCGTGCTGTGTGCGCTTGCCCTTAAAATCGACACGTAATGCGCATGTGTACATACCTAACACAAACTATGCACGTGCATGATGTCACCGTTTTCAAAGATTCCCGTATTGGGTGTTTACACGAAAAAGATAATAGTGGCATTTTCAAAAACTTTCACTTTGTAACCTGCTTAGAAAATTATGCATTTTCAGTCCCCAAAATGCCATTGTCATGTGAACGTACAGGCAAACCACTTAAAACGTTTCCCCTAAGCCACTAATACATTTTTTTTCGACCAAGCCTCTTCTGGTCGACTATAGGGATGGGCGATATGGGCTTAAAAATTTATCATGATAATTTCTGGTATTATTGCGATAACGATATCAATGACGATAATTCAGGGAATCCTGTTTCTTTAGAGAAAAGTATTATCTTTCCTGTTTTTACCTAAAATAGAGCATAACTGAGTACACGTACAATGTAATGACTGTTTAATTCACTGGAAGCCGGAGGGCACCCTTGTGCAGAAACTCCACATATGCTTTATAGCAGAAGTAATAGTACTGACGACGCTCCAGAAAATCTAATTCATTTATCGCTGTAGCTGAATAAAATGCAAATAGAGAAATTTTAACTGAGGAAACTTAACAATAAACATATGATTGCTACAATATATGGTTTGTCTTTGTTCTTCAAGCAATCTTGGGTATTTTTATAAGGATAAAGTATATTTATAATGCAATGCTATAAAATAGTATGATGTCTGCCTCATTCTGTGATATGAAGCCACATCTGATCGCACAAGGTCATTTTAAACACTCCACTATGTTATGAAGTTAATTTGAAAAAGCATGTCAATAATATGATTAATGATATCTTTGTTGGACAACAGGATTGTAAACAGGCTCATACACATGCAAAACTTTATCTGTATTATTGCAGGAAGAATAATTCTTACCGTGGGGAAAATTTTTACCTGTATATCACAAACAATAAGATATCCCTGCGATATGGTTAGTCCTCTATTAGGGGGTAGCCTTAGTCAAAATTAAGAATAACAAGGGCTCTGACAAAAACTTTTTTTAAATGCTTTTAAATTATTTTATCGGCAAATTGGTTTTGAAAATGACCGATACAGATAACCATAAAAAAATGCTTAATATCTGCACTGATAATCAGCCAGGTCAACAATCGAGCCATAGTAACTAGTTACTGTCCAACACAGTTTTTTAAATTAAGATTATGTATGTTAACATAACTAAATTTAAGTAATTTTAAGACATATCTGGGGTCCCCTTGGAAGATTGCTGAGGGCCTCTGGTTGAAAAACAGTGCTCTAATACCTTCTAAAACATTTTATATTGTGGCACCCAGGTAGTAACATCATTTGGAGTCTTTTTACAACATAAGGAAAGAAAGAAATGGTATTCAGTATGTATGTATGTTTTCCAGTTTTGTTGGTTTCATTGTTTATTTAATGTAATTTCAAGAAAATAAAATCAAACAAATTAAACATGTCAACATGCCCTGAAGGTGAAGTACCTCTTTTCACAGAACTTTTCACTTTTCTTTTCTTTTCTTTTCAGAAAGGAAGAAAGAAAGAAAGAAAAATAAAGACTTTCAGCCACTATTGTGTACCCTGTTTGTGCAAAATGGCTAATAAATCTATGATTTCCTGCTTGTTATGCAGGGCGAGCATGAAAGATTAACTGGATCTGGAATACTCAGCACATTTAGATTTGTTTTACATATTCTTGTTGAAAGAAATGGACCAAAACAAAAATCTGACTCATGTGTTAAAATAGGATCAGTGACTCAAATGTTCTCTACAATAGCCCTGCTCCCTCTTAACTTCTCAGAAATGTTTTTATTTCCATATGTTCCCATCATCCCATATGCTCTCTTATTTCAAAACATTTTTTCCCATCAGTACTCACTTAAGCAGTAATTAATAGACTTAAATATTTATGTGAACTGTACAGAGGGTCTTTCTTCTCAACAAACAATCTGTGGTGGTCTGCGGACAGCGGAGAAGCCATTTGTTGCCACAGTGATTTCATGCCCATAACTGATACCATGCTATTGAATAGCTGTCACCGCATCAAAAGAAAAATGGCATATCTACCTATAACAGAAAGTGGGAATATATAGGGAATCAGAGGCAGTTGCAAGCATAGTTAACAGGGAGGAGGTGATTGAACTTTAAATAATTATTTTAAAAAATTACAGAATGATCCTCATTTGATCCTCCCCAGATGATTATATTTATTTTATTTTACTCCTGCATTACATTAACTTGAAAAATAATTTTAATGCAAACACTAACAATTCATTAATTGTTAACAGTAAATAAACAGAAAATATTCAGTTAATTAGCTTATTTTCCGTGTTTTTCACATCTCATCTGTTTTAGATTATCTAAATCTCCCTTATGTAGTTTCCTTGACTAATATCGGCTTGATTTTTTTTTTCCCCCCTTTGTGTGCGGGTGTGTGTGTGTGTATGTAATTAACTACTTAATAAACAACACTACAACCACATCCAGGAGTGGACAAAAAGCAAGCACCAAAATCAGCGTCTTGTCCAGGATTGATTCAGGGAATGGAATGACAAGGGAACTCAGTCGCATTCTTGCCTGTTTTCCCACAAGAGCCTGTGCCACTTTTTGTGACCTTCATGTTACCAGGAAAGAGCAATAATCTTCAAACTGTCTCTCCAGTGGTGGAGGGGCATATTTCAAGATTCAAGACACCATTGGGAAGAGGAGTTGATGAAGGTCAGGTGAAGAACATCAGGCCTTGTGTGGGACCCCTTTGCACCTGGGGACAGAACCACTGGACCCAATTCTGAAAAAGAATATGACTGTTTGTCACCTTGTTAGGGAGATTTAACATCCTCATGGGGGTGAGAGTGAACAGTCACTGGAGTCGCATTACATGAACCAGTTGCCGAAAAATAATGAAGTTGCTTCATTTTTTGCAGTCTGTTTGTCTTAGACCAAGTCAGATTTTCTTTAGGCCAAAAATCGGGTGAGGACTAAATGTGACCTTTGGATTGTTACAACTAAGCATGAACATTTATTATTTGCTAAGCCTTGTAGCGAAAGGCATGCATGATGTTACAAAAATATTTCTAGTTTAAATAAATGCTGCTCTCTATTAATCTAAAATAGCTGTTTTCAACATTTCAACCTTTTTTGAGCATCAAATTAGCATATTAAAATGATTTCAGAAGGATCATGTGACACTGAAGTCACAAAATTCTGCATTTCCATCCCCAAAAAAGGACATTTTAAAACATATTGAAATAGATTATTTTACATTGTAAAAATATTATAGAATATTAGTGTTTTTACTGAATTATATGCAATATAAATGCATTCTTGGTGAGCATAAGAGTCTTCTTTCAAAAATATGTCAAAAGTCAAATTTTTGAAAGGTATACTCTTCTGGAATATATTCATTTACTTCTACAAAAAGATTCTAGCGCTTTCAGATGCAAGCAGTGTGACAACAAATGAAAGAGCTTCTTTCTTCTGTGGCACATACACACACACAAATTCTTTTTCTTTTTTTTTCGTCTATGTTAACTTTAAAGTCAAAGCTATTCAAAATATCTTCTTTTGTGTTCCACATAAAGAAGGCCATACAGGTTTGGAACAGCACAAGGGTGAGTGAACAATGACAGAATTTTAAGAATATCTGACAGAAAACAGATTAATTTTTATGTTTATTGCATACATTTTCTTTCTGATTAAGAGGTGTAGGGAAAGTATTTTATTACATACACTCTCAAAATGCTGGGTTAAAAACAACCCAACTTGGGTTATTTGTCAACCCAGCTTTGGGTAAATATTGGACAGAACACATGTTGGGTTATTTTGACCCAGCTGCTTGGGTCGACTTTTGATTAAAAATTATTATATTGCTGATTTAAAATGGACTGGAAATGATAAAAACAAACACAGAATTACTAGAGGCAACAGCAAAAATCAAAAGATGAACATTAAGCAAGAACACATGGATAAAAATTACAAAACACATTGTATTTATTTGGGTGAATCCAGCATAGTTTACAATATTACATACATTTAAACTTGCTTAACAAGCAGTGTAGACATAAAAAATGTAACATTTAAAAGTAGAATTTTAGAGGACTCAAAAAGCCCATGCTCTGACTGACTGTAACTCAGCGGCTGGGTCGTTTTGTCAGAGACAGGCTTAACCCAGCCTTAAAAATGACCCAGCGACTTAGTTACAGAAAAACTACCCAGCATCTGGGTAACAATATTAAAAATAACCCAATAAAATGACCCAACGGGCTGAACCCAGCATCTGGGTTAAAAATAAAAACCCAGCATTTTTTAGAGTGTATGCATTATTAAAAGTGAGGGGAAGTCCTTTCACTCTTTTTTGATAGGAAAAAAAATATTGTCCATTTTGCAGTTTTGTATACAATTGATAGAATGTGTCCAGATCATTTTCAAGGCCCCTATTCTCATGTTATTCTCAGCCCTGCATATTCCCTGGTTGTATTTAAACGCGTGACCTTGTCACAGTGAGAAGAGCGTCTGGCAGCTGACCTTATGCTAGACCAAAGAGAAGCGCGGATACCATTGCTGTTTTCCTTTCGCTCAGTTGAGCTCACATCAGGCGGATACGGGGCGTTCAAACGCTCGGCTCACCACAGCAGGGGGGCGGACGAGGAATCGGTCCCTCAGCTACACATTAAGCATGCAACACACACAGACGCATTAGAAGCAGCACAACACCGACATCTCATTCTTTCACACCCATCAACCATCTCTGACCTGCCGTGCTGTCAAGAGAGCTTGAGAAAACAGCTTTTTCCATTGGAAGGCGCAGACAGACGAAACAGTTTTCCGAGTCTCACACCACGCTTTTACGCACCAACACTTTGTCCTCGAGAAACCCTCTTAAATCAAATGTCCCCTCAAACACACGCTCCTCCTCCACACTCCTCGTGCTGTGTCTTCTTAAGGCATCCTAGCAGCCTATCAGTGTGGGAAGAATTAACACTCTCTGTGGGCTTTTCTGGCTGCTAAGCGGAGGCCGTGGGTCGTGCAAAGAGGGGCTGCCGTATCTGCCACACATGCAGAGGCCAGATGTTTTCTAAGAGCTTGATTTTCCCAACCTCCAGCTGAAGAGCTTGGCCTACTCCCTTGAAATATGAAGCTCACTCTGTCTCTCTCCCTTTGTCTTTCTCTCTGTCCACGGCATGTGCTCATACACAATGTTCCCTTGTGTGCTCCAAAAGGCACAAACTGCAGACACGGCCCCCAAAACAGCCCCAGTAACTTTTCATTGACCTGGAGCAGCACACACACAAACGTTGTGGATCGCTGTGGGATCTTCACATTCTTCTTATTTTTCATTTTTTTTCTTCTTTTTTTTTCTTCAGCATTTTTTTTTAGCAAAAGCTCTTTGTCTGTGCTTCACTTGAGGGTCTTAGCAGCTTGCATGCAATGTAACATAATAATAAAATAATAAAAATTCATTGTAATACAAAGACATTCAACACAGATAAAGCATTCATGAATCTATTAATTCATCCATCCATCCATTTTGTGTTTACTAAGTTTAATCCAGAGACATTTAACACAGATAATGCATTCATGAATTCATCCATCCATCCATCTCCATGTCAAAATCTACTAAATTGCAATCAAAAGGTATTCAACACAGATGATCCATCCACCTATCCATCCATCCATCCATCCATCCATCCATCCATCCATCCATCCATCCATCCATCCATCCATCCATCCATCCATCCATCCATCCACCCATCCATCCATTTCCGTGTCAAAATCTACTAAATTGCAATCCAGATTTAAGACATATACTGCATCCATCATTTCATCCATCGTTCCACCCATTTCCAAGTCAAAATCTACTAAATTGCAATCCAAATTCAAGACGGATAATGCATCCATCATTTGATCCATTCATCCATCCATCCATTGTTCTATCCATCCATTCATCCACCCATTTCCAAGTCAAAATCTACTACATTGCAATCCAAATTCAAGACAGATACTGCATCCATCATTTCATCCATTCATCCATCCATCCATTGTTCTATCCATCCATTCATTTCCATATCAAAATCTACTAAATTACAATCCAAATTTAAGACATCATTTCATCCATCCATCCATCCATCCATCCATCCATCCATCCATGTATCTGTCCATCCATCCATCCATTGCTTTATCAAAACTGCAATTGCTTATGTCATGTTGATCAAATTATATTATACTGGTTCTCTGTTGAATTGCCTTACCCCCAAAATATCTAGGCATTAGTTCACTGCATAAGTCATTACATGAAAAGTGGTTGAATGAGTTGTCATAATCTGTCAAACATTTTTTAGATACTTTTTTATGGGTGAATATTGACTGTAATTTGTTGACAGACTAACTGTCACGTGAATCCTGTAAAATCTCTTGCAATCAATATCCCATATCCAGTAATTTGTAACTTCGCACTGTTGAAATTGATATGTCATACAAAAAAAGTGCAGACTTGTGCATTTTCAATTACTGTCATCAAAACTGCAGCAATATACATTAGGAAATGCTGACAGAGTATTGACAACATGGCAGAGCATTTTGAATATCTTGTTTGTGAACAATGACTCAAGGACTTGTCATTCTGAGGGCAACGATATGTTAATTGACAAACATTTGCTTTTAATAGGATTTTGAGAAAATTACAAGCGTGTGTGGTAATCCATTGCTGTTTGTACGAATTGTTTCATGAAATGCACTAAAAGGTTTGCAAATGTCAAGGATGATTCGAGAAATGTACCAAAGTGACAGAGAAAAATCGTAGAAGTTTCATATGACAAACTGCTGTTTGTCTCCATGATGTTATCTCCATTTATTTTAACTCTAATTCTTTAAATACAAATTTGAGTTGCAGTTCTACATCTACATTCACGCATTTGAATTGGAATTTGAAAATCATTCTCTTTTCAGTTTTAAATGCACAATCCTGATTCAATGCAACTTTAAAGTACTTCTGTTATACAACAGTTCAATAATTATAATAATGATAATAATAAAAGTTAACGTTGAATGTCGCATTTCGTTTTCACAGATTTTTAGGCCGTTTCTCAAATGGAAGGCTGCATCATCTAGAGGTTGCATTTGTAAGCTGTATATGTCATAAAGAATATCTTATTTTATAATATTAACAGTTGCAGCTTGCAAATGCGACCCTCGGAGGATTGGTGTTTTGTTCCTGTTTCCTTTGTTCTCTTTGCTAGTTTGTTTCCAGACTTACTCACTGGTTCATTGATTGACCTCCACCTATGTCTTGTTTAGTTCATCATCATCCTGTGTATTTATACGCTCTATACGCTGTTGCATTCTCCTGCACCTGTGTTCTGTGGTTTTTGAGTTATTATCTTTGTTTTGTGTTTTTGGTTAAAATAAATTACAACTGATACATTTAGATTCATGTCACCTTTTCCTTGCCTGACTCACCGTGACATTGAAAATTGAATGTTTCATACAAAATTAGTTTGTATAGTTATTCTCAGGCAAAGAAATGGTTCAGAAGAAGTGAAGGTATCATGTTTTGAGTACATAAATTGCTGTATAACGTAAGTGCTGTACGTAAACACCCACAGTACATTTTGATTTGAAGAGAATCAGTTACAAACAATCCTGAAATTAAATGAACAGTACATACGCATATTAAGTTAACTGAACCGTAGCTAGTTTTCCAGCCAAGATGGGCAATTTTCTGTAACTTGATGCCTCAAACCTGTTTTTCTTCCTTCTTGGAATAGGATCTTGCTCTTTTCCACCGTCTAACTCGTCTCCATGAATGCAACAGTTTGCATTCAGCTTCTTCGTTGTCTTGCAACTGAATGTTACATATTAGAAATTAAAAGGCTCAACTGACCAAAGTATTTCGATGATGAGCCCTGACCTCATTAACATTTTCAGGAAGAGCGGAGCAATGACCTTGTTAACATTTCTGGTGTAATTAATTAATCCACACGAGTGCTGAATCTTTGCCGATTCCTGCCAGCATAGTCCACTCAGCCACAGAGTGAGTGATGTTTTGAGGTTGGAGGAGAGGCAGACCACTGTCAAATTCTCAGGTCACCCGTATAGGGCACGGGTGACAGCGGTTGGCTAAAAGCTTAATGGAGGAGATTTTAATCTCGACGCATTCATTATAATATTTATTTCTCTCACAATTATTCATTTTGTTAATGAAGCACTGGAGAGAGCTTCCTCCGTAAATTCTGTACATGCAGACATCTGTTTTGGCTTTCGGTAGTTGTGTTTCATCGTTCTTTGCGATAAAGGTTATATTATACACATGCGCTAGATAGCGTGCAGCACGCATCATTCTCTTAGTATTCAGGGTTAAAGAGTCTCTGAGTGCTGAATATGATGAATCATTATGTCTTCAGCATGCCACAGTGGTCAAGTTGTTTGTTCAAGGCTTTTTCTTTTTTTTTCTCTAGAGCTAATACCAGCACTCTACAAAGAGCAGAGGATAGAGAGAGACCTAAGGCTGTCGGGCTATCACGGTCTTACACATTGCTGCTCTCATGCACTGAATGCAAATTGGATCAGGTAATTGGGAGGCAGCTTGAGAAGGCTGCTTCAGATCTCCCTAGCGACAAGCTCTGCGCACAATCATGATTGGGCCCAGATGGACTGTGAAGCACTTACTATGCTTCCCACTTCACATAACTGTCTGTATGCCTGAACGCAGACCAGCCTTGCATGGTTATTTTAATGTCACGTCCCGTACATGTACGTGATCACAAGGGGTCTTGTTGCTAAATGCTGTGTACATGCAAAACAAAGACTTTGAAAACTGCATAAAGCAGCTCACATATCAGTTGTTATTGTTAACTAAAACTAAGACTTGTTTAGGAAAATTTAGAGCTGCAGTAACTTTTTTTGTGTTCACAATAGACACAATTTATATCATAAGTGAGTACATCATAAATCCATTTTCCAAACAGTGTTTTTGGCTTATCCTGAATCACTATGATACACCTATAATACGTTTTTATATTCTGACTACTTCAGACTGGTTCTGCTAGGAACTGCTTTGGAGTAGCCCAGTACCTTTGTGATTTGTCATAGACTTAAACAGAGGGAAGTAGTTCCGGCATGTGTTCTTCCGCAAGATGCATGCAGTTCTGTTTATTAATCGCTAGAACGGCAAAAGTTGCGTACTGCGGCTTTAAATAAAACTGAAATAAAATATAAATATTTAATTGAAAAAATGCTGGGTTCAGCCCGTTGGGTCATTTTATTGGGTTATTTTTCATTTTTTTTTTACCCAGGTAGTTTTTCTGTAACTAAGTTGCTGGGTCATTTTTTTTTTCTACCCAAATGCTGGGTTGAGCCTGTCTTTGACGAAACAACCCAGCTGCTGAGTTACAGTCAGTCAGAGCGCGGGCTTTTTGAGTCCTCTACAGGAGAGAGCGGTTCTCAGCGCCGCTGATTTGCCCTTCTTCAGCGTAATAAAGGTTTGTATACATTATATTTAATTTATAATGTCTTTACTGTGCTGTAAATTGTATTATTTTACGCAACGCAACATAAGGAACAAGATGTCAGTCAGCTGCATCAGCAGCGTTTTTTTTGGAGGATGGAAATGCCTTTTGCTTTGTATAAATTAAAAATTAATTTAATCTTAAAATATGTTATCAGATGTCAATACTGTTTGTTTATGGGCAGTTTTTGGAGTCAGTCATGGCATCTTTCAGCTACAGGTGAAATGCAATGCCATGGTCTGAAGTTCACAGTTACCCCCGCAAACAGCAGGCCTTCACCGGCTCAGATTTCCGCGACACATTGGCATCAGAATTATCACTATTTCGGTAAAAATGATTACGGAGAACGATTGAATACACTAAAATTCTACTTTTAAATGTTACTGTCACAAGCGTCATGTGCGGGAATGAGGAGTAGGGATGAGGAGATCAGGAACATAGACTTTATTAATATAATCCACACTCAGGAATAGGAACAAACAGGGAATCCACACACAAACAACATTAAAAGACGTTAAGACCCGACAAACAACCAAGACTTGAACCAAACTTAAATACACAGGCTAATCAGACAAGGACAGGTGAAAACAATGATGTCATAATTAGAATCAGTCCACAGGGGTGTGACAGTTACATTTTTTGTGTCTAAAATGCTTGTTAAATGAGTTTAAATGTATGTAATATTGTAAACTATGCTGCATTCACCCAAATAAATTCAATTTGTCTTGTATTTTGTCCATGTGTTCTTGCTTAATATTAAATGTTCATCTTTTGATTATTGCTGTTGCCTCTAGTAATTCTCCGTGTGTTTTTATAATCTCCAGTCCATTTTAAACCAGCAATATAATAATTTTTAAACAATGGGTGACTTAAATAAAATAACCCAGCATGTTTGGTTAAAAACATTGAACCCAACCAGCTGGGCCAAAATAACCCAGCATGTGTTCTGTCCAATATTTAACCAGCGCTGGGTTGCCAAATAACCCAAGTTGGGTTGTTTTTATCCAGGCACTTTTTAGAGTGTAAGAATTTTGCCTTGGCTGCTAACTAAAATAAAATAGTATAAGTATAACTCTAAATCTAAATATTACATTTAAAAAAAATAATAATTAAAAAAAAAATAAAAAAATCAAATCTAAATCTTAAACTAAATGTAAAATGAAAATTGTGAATCTAAAAATAAAAAACTAATTCAAATTAATTAATGATGTAATAGTATATAAATATTGCTAATATTACTAAAATAACACTGTCATACATATATGGAGACATAGTGAGATTTATTAGAGACATGATAAACTAATTTCTAGTGCTGGCATTTTCCAAACTAGACATTTTGAAAAGAACATTTCAAAAACGTGTAGCAATTATTATTATGATCAAAAGGCTAATTGCAGCAATTGACAGTTTTTGTGCCATGCTGTGCTATATTTTTTCTTTATATAAAAAACAACTTGTTAGAGTTATTTTCCAACAAGCACAGCAATAAAGCTATTTTTAACAAGTCATACTGTTGTCTTTCTTTTTTTCTTTTTTCTTTTTAGCTATACTTTGCATAAAGAATGTAATAAAAATATTATACAATTGCATTAACTATATAAAAGTCCAATTCTCTGTATGGAAACTATGCAAATGGAATAGGGTTACTTCTAAAAAAAGTTTTACCTGGTTTTATCTGAATGCAGATAATGGCTCACCCCTCTAACGAAGGGTTCTGTTGTTGACAGTGAAGAAGTGTAGATGCCAAGTGTACTTAACCTCACAAATGCCTCTAGCATAGCATATTCAAGTTATTTCTCACCAAAATTCAAGCATTACAATTAGGAGAGTAAATGTATTAAAATAAAGCCCTTGAACTGGAACTTTAGCGGCTCACCTCTGAAATGTTTTTCACTTGCTACATCACTCATGTGTCTTCATTTGACTAAACGGCTGCAAATTGCATTCTGGGGTAAACAGCACTGATAAATTGAAGCCATTGTTTAAACAGCTGCGGCTATAATGCGAGTTGTTGTGCTGAGCAGAACCTCATATAGTGATCGATTTAGACAAAGACAATTTAATATACATAAAACCATTGAGTGAGGCACTATGATTTATGCTTATGAAATTTTATAACACACATTTTACAGATGGCTGTCTGTGAGTGTTTCCAATCAGTTGGGCTACAATGTCTTTCACACTATAAACGAAGCGAATCTTGATAATAGGAAATGTCTAGTAATCTGCTTCTAGAGGGTTTATGTGAGAAAGGGAGCATGTGTGGTTGAGGGATTATCACATTTATAACTCGTTTTTGTGGGTAGGTAACAAAATTGAAGTATCACTGTTGATCTGGATTTTTGCCAGTTGGTCAAACACTATAGTAACTCAAGTATAGCAGGAGCCGTGATTTCGCCGCCAGAGATAAAATATAATTGCCGAGGGAGAAGAGATGAGATGCTGGTAAATTAACAAGACATCTGTGCTTAACATTCAGCAGGTGGTATTAATCTGACAAGTTGACTGTCATCTCAAATTACTGGTAGAGGATTTTTTATTTATTTATTTATTTTTTTTGAGGTAAAAAATAAAAAGCATCACACCATCTCTTTTCCAATTCACCTTTGATATTAACAATATGCAATTTAAGCAATTTAAAAAAATAAAATGAAATGAAATAAGAAAGGCAGAAATAACGGCAGTTCAATCTTTTCCCTCTGAAAGGAAAGAGAGGTGCCCTGATGGCCCCCTGGTGTGCCCTGTCACCACTTCAGTGGAGTCAGCAGAATAGTTGGTGATTTGAGAGTGAATGTCAGGATGATGGGATGGCTTTCATCAAGGGTCTGAAGGCCACTCTTATCCATCCAGATAGACTTGCTGAAACGGCAAGATCTGCTGCATTCCCAGTGCTTAATCTCGCCCCAAAACACAGGGAAGCCACTGAAATAAATCACACACACTTCTGACTTTGCACCAAAGGGTTTAAACGCAGGGCTGTGAGTATTCTTTCAAGACAGTGGTTTTCAATCCCAGTCTGACTGACAGGATCCCTACACAGAGTTCACTGCCCCCTATTTTCTAAGCACAAGTTAATATATGTAAATACATAGACTATTAGTACACACCTAATATAAATATATATATATTTTTCATATTATTTTACATAGCGTTTGTTTTCATATTTGTATTACTTGCGGGCCAATTTGCACATTACAAAACTCTTAAATTTAAAGGGATAGTTCACCCAAAAATGGAAATTAACCCATTATTTACTCACCCTCCAGGCATCTTAGGTCTATATGACTTCCTTCTGTCGGATGAATCCAATCAGAGTTATCTTAAAATTATCCTGCCACTTCCAGGCTTCAGAATGGCATGGACGGGTGTTTCTTTTCATCAGTCCAAAACAAGTCCAATAAAGTGCGCCCATCAATAATAAAAAGTGGCTCACGTGGCTTCACGGGGTGAATAAAGGCCTCCTGTAGCAAACATTGCATTTTTGTAAGAAAAATATCCATATTTAAAACGTAATTATCACTTTAATCTAGCTTGCACCAACTGGTCGTACACAGGGCAGATGACATAGGACGTCGGTGTTGCGCATGCGCCGGTGAGTCTCGCACAAACAAACATTTGTTTACAGGAGCAAAGGAAGCAAAGTTTCCTTACTTTAGCAAAGGAAAACCTCTTGGCTTGGTCTCCTCTTGGCTTATATTGAAATCATCCATCATTTTAGAGTGACGAGCGCCGGCGCATGTGCAACACCGACATCCTATGTCATCTGCCCGAAAGGGCTTCCGTGTACCAGTTGGCGCAAGCTAGATTAAAGTGATAATTACATGTTTAATATGGATATTTTTCTGACAAAAATGCATTGATTCGCTACAGGAGGCCTTCATTCACCACCAGGGGTGTGTGAGTCACTTTTTTTATATGGATGGATGCACTTTATTGGACTTGTTTTGGACTGATTAAGAGAAACACCCACCCATGCAATTCTAAACCTTGGAAGTGCCAGGATAATTTTAAGATAACTCTGACTGGATTTATCTGAAAGAAGGAAGTCATATAGACCTAGGATGCCTGGAGGGTGAGTAAATAATTGGCTAATTTTCATTTTTGGGTGAACTAACCCTTTAAGTTCAAAACCTAATAATGTAAAACTGAATAAGACAATAATACTGAAATATACTCTTAACAAATACTACCACAGGTGTTAGTCTTTCAGTTACACTACTGTTTATACAGCGAGAATACTTAAAATAATTTTGTAATGCAATGTAAATATACCACAATGAATTCTAAACAGCAGTAAGCTGTCATTCTTGTTTTGTTAAGAAATTCTTCAAAAGAAAACTTTGTGCAATGCTACCCGGTGTTAGTGTTTTTAGGTCATTGCTTGATGAGTGACAAAGTGTGCTTTTTGCATGCCAACTGTTTCTAGTGTTTTGGAAGAATAACTTGATTTGAGACATGAAGTATTTTGATAGTTCTAGCGTATTTTGAAGGTGAAATTAACTGCTGTGCCAAGTTTAGAAGAACTGTGTGAAAGGTTTTGATATTTATATAAATGCACTTTATATAAACATGTATATAAAATGGAAGTATATATTGTATTGTAAATTATATAATATTGTAAAGGTGCCAGGACTAGAATTGAGGACCACTACATCTAAGACATATATTATTTTCAACTCTCATTCTGATGCTCTCTCTAAAACGACCTGTTTTAAGAGGTGGGTCTTCAGTCAGTCATCTGCCAGTGTTATGACTGGCTAACGTAATTGCAGGGGAAACTTGCATGATCAAAACAAAAATGGTAATTTCCAGGCAAAGCATTATGAAATAATTTACTTACAGTTTGTGATGCAGCTGCAGTCAGATCTAGTACCGCTTTATCTTTCAGCAAATGTTTCTTTGTGAACTCTCCATGACACTGCCTCGATTACAAAACAACATGCTCCGAAGTCCAAACAATCCTTTGACATGATCTGGGATGCCATTAAAAATAAACTATCCACTTGTTCCTTACGCTAGGATTCTTCTGATATCTGTACAAAGACTTGAACAAGCTGTTTAAACCAAACGTGTCAAATCAAATGTTCTGTCACTCCGTTTGTCCAACTGACAGTAGACTTAAGCATGTGGACTGTGTCAGAATGCGAATGCGCATCTGTATGCTGTATCCAGTGTGGACAATATCACAGCAGTGATTTTATTTTCTATTTGCTTTTGATGTGATGCGACACTCGCATTCAGCTTATTCAAGTGATCAGTCGTTAAGTTATTGAACTTCAGTGGGCGGAGCCTGTAGTGAGACGATCTGGAGGCAGTGTTTATTGAAATGTTTGTGCCTGGGTGACGACACACTGGCAACTCGGGTTCAAACAAGCATTTCTAGAGTCTGATTAAATAAATGCTTTGTTTATAATGAGGAGGAGGTTTTAAGCTACAGTATGAACCTTGCAGAATGTTTGCAGAAAGACCTCTTTTATGCCAAAAGGCAAACTTGATTTCTCATGCCATAACCACTTTAACTAATCAAGGCTGCATTTCCCAAAAGCATCGTAAATGCTAAGTTGATCATAGCTCCATTGGCTTATGATGCTTTTGGGAAACGCAGCCAAGGTGATTTAATTCACAGTTTTCCTGTCAAATCCCCCAAAACTGCAATTTTTGCACTCTCTCCTTCGATGACTGTCTTGTTAGTTTTAGCGCTATATAAACATGCTGAATATAGCCGGAGACAGTATATTGCCTTTACAGTATCAATTTTTCTTGAAGCAGAAGGGATGGGACTGGGCCTCTTAAAGTTAATGTAAAAATCTATATTTTGATTGAGCAGGTTCCATGGTTTGACAGTAGGGATAATTAGAGTTTATGTGCTATTTTTACCCTTGTAGAGTGCAGGACAATATTTTGTCTTGGGCTTTTGGTTTATATCGGTTCTGAATTTATAACAAATGACCTGACAACATCAATTTCACACATATTCATGGTCTTGGGAAACACATGTAGGACAAAAAGGAAATGCGCAACGAGTGATTTCTTGCAGGATTTCTCCTGATGATTGAAAAGCAAATCACAGATTGATGATTAAGTACGTAATACTTAAAATGACTGCCATAATTTGACTACAGGGAGTAAAGACCAACAAAGACACCCAAGAATCGGGTCAGGGAAATCCAACTACACCTCTGGAGCCCTTGCATACTCCACAATGCTCAAAACTCTGACTTTCTTACAAATAGTACATGAGAGTATAACATAATGACAGAATTGGATACTAAAAGTCTTTAGACTGCATAGAAAACTCACCATCATTAAAGTTGGGCATAATTCAGAATTGAAGTTTTGGCTCTCTTTGAAATTATAAGTGTGTGAATTTAAATCAAATTCGACACACCCCACATGGACCGAATTTTAATTGTAATGTAAAAAGCAATTTAGTCAAGCATTTGTGGTTAAAAAGTGAATAAATTTTAATTATTTTATTATTTTTTAGAAAATGACCGATTGTTTCGCTAGACAAGACCCTTACTCTTCGGCTGGGATTGTGTAGAGCCCTTTGAAGCTGCATTGAAACTGCATTTTGGATCTTCAGTCCATTGGCCACCACTAAAGTCCACTATATAGAGAATAAACCTGGAATGCTTTTTTTTTCGTCTGAAGAAAGAACTAACCCTTTAAATATGATTTAAAATTAAATTATGTTATTTTTGTAATTAAGTTGGAATTTAAAAGACATTCTAAATGTAGTTGTAAATGAGGCACAACCATATAAAATACATTCTCTATATATTCTGTCAGTGTGAACCATAAGGTATATGCATCATCTTTAGGTTTTTATTTTACAGTTTATCCTACTCGCACTTAAAGACTTAAACAGCATCTGTTTATGTGGTCCGTCTAAATGGTAAAGGGCAAGAAATTGTTTTTCCACTTAGTGTGGAAATAGCATCCGCATTTTACAGCGCTTTAGAGTACTTTACTGCGGTTTCAGGAGTAAGAAGACAAAGAAGGCACTGGTGGTTAAGCTGTTAGGTGGAAAGAGGTGATTGATTAGATAGTGCTGGTGGAGTGTCTGGAAATAAATGGTCCCTACATTGCGGTGGAGAGTCATAGAGCTTTCACACCTCTGCTGTCGCACCACTCTGCCTGCTTTACTGTCTGCTCCTGATGCAGTTAAACATCACAAGTCTTCTTCATCTCTGTAACCCAGCAGGCCACCAAGAAGATTTAAATGTACTTTCTTACATGCGGGATTGAGTCCTTCAAGACTTTGTGGGAAGGAGGTCTAACTGTGCTTTATTGCACACTAACTATGCCTGCATGAAGCTAGTTAGCATTCTAGTGTAAATTGGCAGCATTATATAAAAGCAAGCATCACACTGTCCCGAACAATTATAAAGCCTTCTGCAGTACATTCTGTACAGAATTACACCACAAGTGTAATTTTGTTAGCAGCTGTACAGACTAATAAGGCGTTAAAACCAGATTTTTTTCTGCCAAATGAACATTAACCAGTTGCTTAGATACTAGAAAGTCTTTATGATTGCAGAAATCTAGTAACAAGAGAGCTTTTGTCTGACACAAGTTTTATCTTTCTTCCAACTTGCTAGGTTTCAGAAAAAGAGCATAAAAAGAGAGTAGAATTATGTGTTAGCACCTGTACTAGCGTTACTGTTTATTAATAGATAGCTACTTTTCATAATTAGAATGCATTAAAAAAAAAATAATTGTTTCCACCACTGAATAAAAATAAAAAGGTTATTACGACTTTTTATCTCACAATTCTTTTTTTTTTCTCAGAATTGCATGAAACTCGCAATTGTGAGTTATGAAGTCAGAATTACAAAATATAAACTCAGTTCTCACTTTTTTTCTCAGAATTGCGTGATATAAACTCAGAATGGTGAGAAATAAAGACTTTTTTCTCACAAATGCAAGTTTGTATCTTGCAGTTTTGAAATTTTTCTGGATTTCTGGAATTCTGGATTTTTTTTCTCAGAATTGTGAGATATAAACTCGCAACTGCAAGTTTATATCTTACAATTCTGACATTTTTTCTCACAAATCCAAGTTTGTACCCTGCAATTCTGACTTTTTCTTACAATTGCTAGTAATCTCTCAATTCCGACTTTTTTTTCTCAGAATTGTGAGATATAAACTTCGCAATTGCAAAATTTTAAAGTCCAGTTTTGAGGGGGTGGGGGGTTACTGATATGTTCTCAGAACTGCAAGTTAATATCTCACAATTCTGCCTTTTTTTTCTTACAAATGCGAGTCTGTGTCTTGCAGTTCTGTTTTTTTTTCTCAGAACTGTGAGATATAAACTCGCAATTGCAAGTTTTAAAGTCCAATTTTGAATGGATTGATTTGTTCTCAGAATTGCAAGTTAATATCTCACGATTCTGACTTTTTTTCTCAGAAATACCAGTCTGTGTCTTGCAATTCTGATTTTTTCCCCTAAGAATTGTGAGATATAAACTCACAATTGCAAGTTTTGCAAAAAAGACTGATATGTTCTTAGAATTGCAAGTTTACTTCATCTTATTTTATCTTTATTTGACCCGCTAACTCTAGCACTCTATTTTCTAATTCTATTCTTTAAAAAAAAAACTCTAACACTAGCTTGCTCTATTCTTTTTCTATTCTGTTTTCTTTTTATTACATTAAAAAAAAAAACAAATAAATAAAACTTGCTACATGTACGTTGTTAAGCCAACTAAGACTTGTCATAGCACTTACATATCATTGCTCTTTTGCTGATTTTGATTACTTCCATTGTCCTCATTTGTAAGTCGCTTTGGATGAAAGCATCTACAAAATGACTAAATGTAAATGTAATGCGAATGTATATTTCACAATTCTAGCATTTATTTTTCTCAGAAATGCGAGTTTGTATCTTGCAGTTCTGACTTTTTTTCTCAGAATTGTGAGATATAAACTCGCAATTGCAAGAAAAAAGTTAGTTTATATCTCGCAATTCTGACTTTAGAACTCACAATTTTCTAATTTCTATTCAATTGAATTCTGACCTCAGAGCTGCAAGTTTATATCTCTCAGTTCTGAGAAAAAAAAGTCAGAATTGCAAGATAAAAAAAATCGCTATTACCGTTTTCTTTTTTTTTTTTTTTTTTTTACATTTTTTATTCAGTGGCAGAAACAGGCTTCCATAGTTTTGACATTATGGTAGTCCATCTTGCTATCTTTATGAATTATTGGCCATTTCATAGACAGATCATTGCTGTCTGTGCGGTTCAGAGAACTTTATAGTTCAACTTTACTTTTTCTGCTTAACCTTGTTTTGTTTCGAGCTATGTGGGTGGGTGAAATACTTTTTCATACTTTGGATCTGATTCTATTAGTGTGCTGGCCTCAAACTGTGCTGCCCTCCAAACTGAAGTCAGCGTTAAGAGGAGAGGTCACTTTGAGGTGTTGTTAATGTCTCACCACATGCCCCGGGCTGGGCCAAATGTTTCCCTTTCAACCGCAGATATATTCAGTTGTGAGAAAAACACGAAACACCTGGTGTGCAATGTAATGTCTTTTCAAAGATTTTTTTCCCCCCTTATGAATTTTTCTTTTAAAATATCTCACTTATTATTCTAGCATTTTAGTGTTATGCCGTTGTGTTTATTTTAATGGTGGCGTAGTGGCTGTAGAGCACATATTCAACACAAGTTTGACAAATGTATAAATGTATAACGTGCATTTAAGCACAAAAAAGTTCTTTTTAAACTGCTGTGTTTTAATTGTCGGTGTGAAATGGACCAAAACACAAGCAAGGACAATTAATTTTCATCGTCCCTCTGTGTATAAACTAATATTCAATAATAAGCTTGAAAATGAACAAATTAAAGGAGAACTTCACTGATTCTACGGCAAGGTTAACAGTAATTCATTTAATATGTTGATGCTGCTCAGCGTGCAGCATAATTAGAGCTTGTGGCAACTCATTTGATTCAAGTAAGTGGTTTTCAAACACAATATTTTAAATTTTAAATATTTTACAAATATTTGAAACAGATGAACATCACACCCGAGGGATTCTTTGGATGAAACACACTTCAAAACCACTTTTGATTTTTAAAATTGCATTTATGATTAACTTATTCCATCTCTCAGTGGTGGGACTCATATACAATATTGATGTGTTTATCTAGCTGTCATAGTTAGAGAACATTTACCAGGCCAAGTGTATTTTACAAAAATCAATTTTTAGATACACTCTCCTTTTTAAAAGATACAAATTAGTTTTAATAAACCAAATGCAAATTTTGCCCTTCACTGACATAATAAAGCTGACCAAGAGAAGAAAGACACAAACTGAAAAAAGAAAAAAGTGATCTCATTATAGATATTTTGATATTCAGCTGCAAATAAAGTTAAACACAAACATATGGCCAACATGCATATGCATGTATAAACTACTAATATCTAAAATGTGTTAGATATTGTTAAGATATCAAGATATCATCAACAAATACGTAGTTTATACACATACAGAACCCAGTTAGACCTGCACTCGAAATAAACCACATGCCCTATAAAGTCACACAAAAGCTTGAGGATTTCACAGTGTCCACTTTGCCCTTGTCACTGAGGACTAGAGGAAGTTCATCATAGATGTCATCTGAGGTCTAAAGCCTGACCTGAGCATGTATCAGCTCTGAACGCTGACCCCTACAAGCTCAACACTCAAACTGCATTAGGTAACCTGCATCAGCAGATGATGGCAGGGATTTGGCTGGAGCAGCATTAAAACAGCCCCATGCTGTCCGTCCTTGGTGGATTGCAAGGTTACTGCACTCTACAGACCTTAGAATGATTTTATAGGCCATAAATAATAAAAATGTATAATGCATAGCGAACAATTGCAACAGCACAGTGATGGAAATATCACTATAACTGAAGAGCATATTTCAGGTTTTCTTCCTCCAGATGGGAGGATGTGGGTATGTTGATGTCCGACACTAAACTTTATTGTAGTAAAAGTGTAGTAACCATGTTTATTTGGCATATTGATTACAATTTGTAAAACCATAGTTGTACTACAAATACCATGGTTAAAATATGGTTAGAATACTAAAACCTGGTTCATTTGTAGTTATCATGGTTTAAGCATAGTAACCATGTTTTTTTGGTTTATTTGTAATAAAACCATGGTTAATTTTCGCAAGGGTCCCGTAACGCCACTTCGCTCCTGCCCCTTTGGAGGAAACGCTGTGTGGCTGCCACTTCCTCTTGTAGTGGAAGTGTTTTGTGCAGTCGAGGCAGTTTTCGAGACGCAGTCTTGGGGCGAATGTAGTTGCAAACAACAAGGTCACATTAGATTTTACTAAAAACTAAATAAACAAAACAAACCAGAAATAACATATGTGTTATTTGCTATTTATCATTGTATTGGAGAATGGCTTGAAGGTAAGTACATAATTCATTTTTAGTGAACTATCCCTTTAAGATCAAAAATGTATTTTCTAATTGGAGCAAGCTGCTTTTGAGAATTACATAAACCACAGTCGAGCTTGCGGTTTTATAGTTTGTTTACGTTTTATATCCTTTGACTGAGATGACTCGAGGAATGATTTGCTGAATCTGTGAAAAGCTTTTCTCGACACTACAAGAGAACGGGTACAGAGCCAGGAGATTTGGGCCTTTGGTTTTTTCTTTCATATCTGAAGCGCAAATGGATGATGATCTCCCAAGACGGGTGCTCCTAAACGCATTCATTTTTTTCA
Organism: Labeo calbasu; assembly: GCA_019740295.1. NCBI lineage: Eukaryota > Metazoa > Chordata > Actinopteri > Cypriniformes > Cyprinidae > Labeo > Labeo calbasu. The sequence goes on along the minus strand of JAHKKF010514227.1, from coordinate 1,564 downwards.
TCCATGCTCTGTGTACCTCAGTGATAAGTTCATTAAAATTTCACTCAATTATATTTAAAATGTAAACTCACTAACCCCAGTTCAGTTCTGCCTGGACTCATGCTGAGTTAAGCTTTAAATATTTAATTGCCAGATCCCTAAATCTGTCTTGCATTTTGCCTACAGCATCACAATCAGGTACTGTAATTCTCTGTATAAGATCCTGGTGCTTCTGAAATCATGATAAAACCATTTCAGCCATTTTTGTCAGTGCTACTGAAAAATACTTGCCCAAGTAATGATTTTGTTAAGAGACTATACACGTCAGCTTATCAATTTTCATGTAACAGTCTCATATTTATTTAAATAATAATAGCCCAACTAGCTACAGTCTTCACTGTGAGATTCCTTGCATGTTATACTTTGTTCTATGGACTAAACACATAACAGCCAATACTAAAAGAGAAAAAAGGAGGATGGCAAAACTTAATTTGATAATTCACAATATGTCTAAAAGCCATTGTAGTGATAAACATCGCATTTTTTCCTGATTTTAAGATGACTCAAAATATAGTACAGATTTACAGACAGAATTTATTGCTTTATTACTGCTTTTGTCCTTTTTACTGTATGGGAAGAAAAAAAGTTTGATTCTAAGGATATTGCTTTGTCTTGCTTTGCTACTGTTGAAGGTAAAAAGATTTGCTTTATCGATTTATTTTAGCCTCTAACCAAAATTAGCTTCTTGACTGCTGTGGACATTTTGTAATGCTGGTTACATATGATATCATTAGGTACAAGTTCTTATTGACAGCTCATTCAGGGTGGTTGAGATCTGACTGTGCCTTTGCCACTCTGATCTGTACAAACAAATTACAGGTGTTTCATGTACATTTATCACACTATGGAGCCATGCCATGTGGTGACATTAAATTTGCTTTTCTCCCAGTATGGCTTTAACCACAAAAGCTGCTATTTCTGTCTGAATATTATGAATTACAGCACATGCAAGCCAGTTAGAAAGCTTATCTGTAGCTCGAAAAAGCAAAGGCATTTTGCTTTTTTCTGTAAAATGTCTGAGGTGAGCAGATACGGGGATGAGGCAGCTCAGTTACTAATAGCAATTGAATATTAGCAGAGGGTTGTTGCCAAAGAAGGGCAAATGTGATTTTTCAAGTCAACAAATTAAAAATAATAATAACATTAAAAAAAAAAATCTCTGAACCTTTGGACCCTTTTGTCTGTGTAATCTATACTCATATTCTCTGAAACAGTCAACACAAATTTATTATGAGTCTTTGAAATGGGAAATGCTAAGGGAGCATGGCTTAATTTATTAAATGTCTTTTTTTTTTGGACAGTTGAAAAAAAACACTCAATCCATCCTAGTTCATATGTGCTATTTGACTAAAATATGGGAGTAGGATTATTATAAATTCAAATATCTCAATAATTATGGCTAATTTTGTAAAACATATAGGTTATATGTTTTCTGTAAAGATGTGCATATCTTGTCTAGATTCAAGAATCTGCATCTGACACAAATTATATGATACTAAATTGAAACTGCAGAAGTCCTGGTGAT
>JAHKKF010514226.1:0-16229 GCA_019740295.1 Labeo calbasu | reverse complement strand
GACCTGAATAAGATATTTCACATAAAAGATGTTTACATATAGTCCACGAGAGATTATAATAGTTTAATTTATAAAAATGAGTTCAAAAGTTTACATACGCTTGATTCTTAATACAGTAAATGATTCACTGCTGTTTTTTATTTTTGTTATTTTTTAGTGATAGTTGTTCATGAGTACATTGTTTGTCCTGAACAGTTAAACTGCCTGCTGTTCTTCAGAAAAATCCTTCAGGTTAATTTTAGGCATTTTTGTGTATTTGAACCCTTTTCAACAATGATTGTATGATTTTGAGATTCATCTTTTCACACTGAGGACAACTGAGGGACTCGTATTCAGCTATTACAGAAGGTTCAAATGCTCACTGATGCTCCAGAAGGAAAAACGATGCATTAAAAGCCAGGGGTGTAAGTATCAGTAAGATTTGTGATGTTTTTTTTTTGTTTGTTTTTTAAAGTATTTTCTGCTCATCAAGGCTGTGTCTATATAATTAAAAATACAGAAAAAAACGTATTATTTTGAAATATTATTGCAATTTAAAATAGTGGTTTTCTATTTTAATATACTTTAATACAGAATTTATTCCTGTGATGCAAAGCTGAATTTTCTGCATCATTACTCCAGTCTTCAGTGTCACATGATCCTTCAGAAATCATTCTAATATGCTGATTTATTATCAGTGTTGGAAACAGTTGTGCTTGCTTTATATATATATTTTTGGAACCTATGATACTTTTTTTCAAGATCCTTTGATGAATAAAACGTTAAAAAACAGCATTTATTTAAAAGAGAAATCTTTTGTAACAATTTCTACAACCATTCCAAGTTTGGGGTCAGTAAATCTTTATTCTTTATTCGAATAAAAATGAATACTTGTATTAAAAAGTGAAAATTAAAGACTTGTTAGAAAAAGCTGTTCTTTTTAACTTTTTTATTCATCAAAGAATCCTAAAAAAAAGAATAACAGGTTCCAGAATATATTAAGCAGCACAACTGTTTTCAACACTAGTATTAAATTTGTCTCACCTTGCCATCTAGTATCTGCTGTGGGTGTATGACATGATGTTCTCCAAGTCTGGAGCTGCTCAGTGGAATCCTCCGTCCAAGAGCACCTAAAGCACACACACACACACACACACACATTTCTGTTGGTCAAGGACTCTGCTATTGCCTAAGGCTGTGGGCTGTGAATCACAGTGTAGTCTTTCATACATGTTATTGTACCTGCATGTTTATACTTAAGTGTGCTGATGGAGTACGTTTCAGCAGAAAAAAATGTTCTCTTGTTACCCGAGGCACTGTTTTTTCATCTTCATTAACAATGGATCATACCAGACTAGCACAATCACTGACATTTAGAGAAGAGGATTTAAGACCTAAGGCTGTTTTGATGAGTGGTTATGTATGTCCTCATGTGAGAGACAAGACATGATATACATTACTTATTTAATAACGCACGATACTCCAAGGATGTGTTTGGCAAGAAACAAAAAGTTATTAAACAATAAAATCCTTATAATGATAACCCATTAATTTTTAACACAGCATGAAGATGAAAAAGCCTCCATGTAACTCACCTCCATAAAATAAGCTGATTTTAGTAGAGTTTGTTGATCTCATGCTTATTTTTAGATCCTCTTCGAGTCAAAGACACTACAAAAACACTCTCTTGTGTCCGTGTCACTGATAATCTTCTCTCCTTCTCAAATTCTCTGCTTTTCCTTGGTATTTCTGACTTACGCACAACTTTGCTTCCGTCATTGCGTCCTTCCCTTCTAGTGAAATCTGACACTACACAGTATGTGTCTTTAAGTAAAAATGAGCAGGTATTTTTCAGCTGCCTTGCTCGTGTTTTTATAGCAGTCTTTGGAAGGAACCTTTTTCACCATTTTAAACTATAGCTGATGTATGAAATACATTGCTAATTTGAAGAAAAAAATGTCTTGTTCAAGGACAAGACACAACGAGTGGACATGCTCAAGGATATCAAAAAATGATTTGACTTATCCAGAGGAGTCTTTGAGGGCATTAAACTTTCAGTGACTGTCTTTAAACTTTAATATACAGAGGATTCTGAACCTATTTGGATACTTAAGGCACACTTCAAAATTCCAATTCAGAAGTCCAATTCCAAAACAAAAATTAACAGATAATGTACTCACCTCCTTGTCATCCAAGATGTTTGTGCCCTTCTTTCTTCAGTCGTAAAGAAATTATGTTTTTTGAGGAAAAGATTTTAGGATTTTTCTTCATATACCGGACCGATATGGTGCCCAGAGTTTTAACTTCCAAAATGCAGTTTAAATGTGGCTTCAAACGATCCCAAATGTGGTTGTAAACGATCCCAGGCGAGGAAGAAGGGTCTTATCCAGTGAAACGAGCGGTTATTTTCATTAAAAAAATACAATTTAAATACTTTTTAATCTCAAACGCTCGTCTTGTCTTGCTCTGCCTGAACTCTGTGTATTCTGGCTTGAGAGAGTTAGGGTATGTCGAAAAAAACTCCAATCGTATTTTCTCACTCAACTTCAAAAATCGTTTCAAAATCATCCTACATCGCTGCAGAAGTACCGACCCAGTCCTTGAAAAAGATGAAACTCCCTTGACAAAAATGGTAAAACAGCAATATAGGACGATTTTGAAGTTGAGGAAGAACATGAGATGGGAGTTTTTCGACATACCCTAACTGTCCTGAACCGGAAAAAAACAGAGTTCAGGCAGAGTTCAAGACAAGATGAGCGTTTGACATTAAAAAGTATAGAAATTGTATATTTTTATGAAAATAACCAATCGTTTCGCTAGATAAGACCCTTCTTCCTTGGCTGGGATCATTTACAACCACATTTGGGATCGTTTGAAGCCGCATTCAAACTGCATTTTGAAAGTTCAAACTCGGAGCACCATTGAAGTCCATTATATGGAGAAAAATGCAGAAATGTTTTCCTCAGAAAACATAATTTCTTTACTACTGAAGAAAGACATGAACATCTTGGATGACAGGGGGGTGAGTACATTATCTGTAAATCTTTGTTCTGAAAGTGGATTTCTCCTTTAAGCCAAGTGGCATCTACCGATGTCAGAGCTTTTTTGGATATTATTTTAAATAATTAAAATGTTAAAATAACTTAATTAACAGTAAATGCCAGTTCTTGTTCAGAAATTAAAATAAGTTAAATTAATATATAACAGAAGTTCTGACCTGAATAAGGGTCCGTCTGTTTTGCGGTGTCAGGAGCCTGACTGCAGTGTTCCACCAGTTCTCCAGCAGAGGGAGGCAGCTGCTTATGGGAAAACCACAGCACTGTGTCACATTTAACTCAACAGCTGTCTGGCAGAAATAGCTTACAGAGACGACTTCACACAGAGAGTCTAATTACTACATATGAATATTAATTATAATTATCGGTGAGAACATAATATCTGTTTAATTTCCAATGTAAGAGTCTCTGTCACAGGCGTTTGCAGACTCAGTCATTGAGAATATTAGGGGTAACTCACAGCAGGAGAGCAACATTAGCTTCTCTATGGTAGTTTGAATAAGTGCTGCAGTATGAGTAACCGTGCGCTCAGCTGCATATAAAATGCAGAGTCTATTGTGTTGTGTAATTAGACAATACCAATGAAATGGCGATATGTGCTGTAATTACTGTTCTTGCTGAGCAAAATCCTTATTTAGTTGCCGAGCCCTTTGGCCAAAAGTTTAGGGTTAGAAAGTCTTTTTTTGCCCTTTATAAAGTGAATACTTTCATTCAGCAAGGATGCATTAAAGTGATAAAAAGTAACATTTTGAAAGATTTTTATTTAATTAAACGCTGCTCTTTTTAACTTTCTGTTCATCAAAGAATCCTTAAAAAATATATATGTGTCGGCGCCAATAGCCTCGTGGTTAGCGTGTCGACATATAGCGCCATTGCGCTGCAGGGCGACCCGAGTTTGAATATATTTAATTAGAAGACAGTTATTTTAAATGGTAAAAATATTACTGTTTGTACTGTATTTTTGATCAAATAATTGCACCCCTGGTGAGCATAAGAGAATACTGTTATAGTGTAAACAAAAATATCTAATATACCAATGACCTAATTTATTTATAAACACTACCAGTCAAAAAATTTTAAACAGCATGATTTTTTTATTTTTAGGAAGTCTCTTCTGCTCACCAAGCCTGCATTTATTTGATCCAAAATACAGCAAAAGCAGTAATATTGTGAAATAGTTTTACTATTTAAAATAACTCTTTTCTATTAGATTATATTTTAAAATGTAATTTATTCCTGTGATTTCAAAGCAATTTTCAGCATCAGCAAATTATAGAATTGAATACTTTTAATTAGCAAAGGGTGCTTTAAATTGATCAAAAGTGATGATAAAGACATTTAAAATGTTACAAAATATTTCTATTTCAGATAAATGCTGTTCAAAACCGAAAAAAATCTACTCAGTTTTCAACATAATAACAACAGTTTTTTTTCTGAGCAGTAAATCAGAATATTAGAATGATTTCTGATGCTAAAGATTCAGCTTTAAAAACAGAAATAAATTACATTTCAAAATATTTTCAGATAGAAAACAGTTATTTTAAATAGTAAAAATATTTCACAATTTTACAGTTTTGTCTGGTAGTGTGTCATATACATAAAATATTTAGGCTGATAATACCAGGATAATAGTTATTTAACATTGGTAAGTTCATTAGCATTATTTTCTTGACTCGCTCAAAATAACTTGCTTTGTCAAGATTATAAGAAAAATAAGATTTGGCGAAAACAAGGCAAAAATAATCATACACACATTCTATATATAACAGTAATTATTTTTTCCCTTTGGTGCCTCTATGAACCATAAAATCTCTGTACTGTTCTAGGATGGGGTAGCTATCTTGTGAATTAATCAGTGCTCTGCATATTTCTCCGCACAGCTTTCTCACAGCTTCAGTTCCCTAATGAAAATCAATAGACACGCGTACAGAATCATGAAATTTCCAGGGTTTTTTTTTTTTCTAGTTCAGCTTGGATGTGTGAGACAGAAGCCCACCTTGGTGGTGTCCTGGACAGCAGAAGGTGACTGATTGGGTCCATTGTGTGGAAAGTTTCCCTCAGTGCTCTGTCCACTGCCAGCACTGCGACTGCTGCCCATGCTGCCTGCACTGCCCACACTGTTCCTGTCACCTGCTGAAAGAAAGAGGAATAAACAAAGACAGGAGAAAGAAAACCAACAGTTGGTAAGGTACTGCCTCTTAAAAATTGCTGCTTTACTACACACTGGTCAACAAACGGGTAAAGATATTAGCAACTACAGTTGATGTCAAAAGTTTACATTCACCTTGCAGAATCTGCAAAACGTTAATTGTTTTACCAAAATAAGAGGGATCATACAAAATTCATGTTATTTTTTATTTAGTACTGACCTGAATAAGATATTTCCCCTAAAAGATGTTCACATGTAATCCACAAGAGAAAATAATAGTTGAATTTATAAAAATTACCCTATTCAAAAGTTTACATACACTTGATGCTTCTTAAGTATTGATTCTTAATACTGTGTTGTTACTTGAATGATCCACAGCTGTTTTCTTTTTTTTTTTTGGTTTAGTTGTTTGTGAGTCCCTTGTTTGACCTGAACAGTTAAACTACCCACTGTTCTTTAGAAAAATCCTTTAGGTCCCACAAATTCTTTGGTTTTTCAGCATTTTTGTGAATTTAAACCCTTTCCAACAATGACTGTACGATTTTAAGATCCGTCTTTTCAATCTGAGGACAACTGAGGGAAAAAAATATTACATTCTGTTCAAAAGTTTTCTTTCTGTTCAAAAGTTTTCTACTCTTAATGCATCGTTTTTCCTTCTGGGGCATCAGTGAGCGTTTGAACCTTCTCTAATAGTTGCTTGTGAGTCCCTCAGTTGTCCTCAGTGTCAAAAGATGGATCTCAAAATCATACAGTCATTGTTGGAAAGGGCTCAAATACACAAAAATGCTGAAAAACCAAAGAATTTGTGGGACCTGAAAGATTTTTCTGAAGAACAGCAGGCAGTTTAACTGTTCAGGACAATCAAGGGACTATGAACAACTATCACTAGACAAAAAACCCCACACACAGCTGTGGATCATTCAGGTAACAACACAGCATTAAGAATCAAGTGTGTGTAAACTTTTGAACAGGGTAATTTTTATTATAAATTCAACTATTATTTTCTCTTGTGGACTATATGTAAACATCTTTTAAGTGAAATATCTTATTCAGGGCAGTACTAAACAAAGAATAACATGCATTTTGTATGATCCCTCTTATTTTGGTAAAATAATTAACATTTTTGCACATTCTGCAAGGTATGTGTAAAATTTTGACTTAAACTGTATGATCTCTGAACTCTAGCAAGGTCTCTGTAGACAAGCGTGAAGGACCACAAGGGAACACTGAGGAGGGCTAGTGCGAATTAAGCAATGTGAATGGCAAGCTGATGGTAGGCTGACAAACAAAGGACAAATATAGCCTAAGGGAACAGGAACCCTGTGAAACAGCTGGGAAAAACCTCAACTTGAGACGAAAGTCACTGGTTTGCAGGACCAGCAGACAGCTGTAGGGATGTGAAAAGGGCTGGGGAGATACTAATGACAAACGGGGCCTGGGGAAATGGACAACTCTTACCATTAAGAGAGGTCCTGAGGACCCAAATATCCTCTGGCTCTTTGGGACTAGCTGGCTTACACAGGGCACTGGGACTGTCGGGAAGCACACCTAGCAAACACAAACACTTTAAAGGGCCATGGGGGGAAACTCTGGGAGTCTTAAGGTCCTGGTATACTCCACTTTAAGCGAAATCAAAGAACAAACTGGTGTGACGTAACTTTGAACAGAATCAGATTGAAATGAGTTTGTTTGGAGTTTGATACAACTTGCCAAACCAAACTTTCCGGAAAAGTTTGCTCCGGCAGGTAAAAACATTTTAACTACCAGCGGTCCGTGGCGATTTCGTAATAGGTTCATTTCTTCTGTTTAGTCTGTCATAGTCAGACACGTGTAAAAGCATAAACATACTGGAGAGTTGCATAATAGTAAAATGTGAAATTGTAATTCCAACTGAAAATGAAAGAGGCACTGTCTTTTATGTTTAATACTATGAAGCTGCTTGCTTTAAAGGATTAGTTCACTCCCGAACTAAAATTTCCTTATAATTTACTCACCCCCCAGATGTTCATGTCTTTCTTTTTTCAGTTGAAAAGAATTTAAGGTTTTTGAGGGAAACATTCCAGGATTTTTCTCCATATAGTGGACTTCAATGGGGATCAGCAGGTTGAAGTTCCAAATTGCAGTTTCAATGCAGCTTCAAAGGACTCTACACAATCCCAGCCAAGGAAAAAGGGTCATATCTAGCAAAATGATTGGTCATTTTCTAAAAAAAAAAAAATGTACATCTTTTTAACCACAAATGCTCATCTTGCGCTAGCTCTGCGATGCGTCTACAACTTCACGCATTACGTAATCATGTTGGAAAGAATATGTGCGGTTAGTTCTTCGTCTGTGTACTTCAGTTCAAAAAGGTAAAAGTGAACAAAGTAACATGCAGAAGATTTCCTATTTGTGATTACGTAATGCATGAAACCGTAGACGCAGCGCTAGTGCAAGATGAGCATTTGTGGTTAAAAAGCATATAGATTTGTATTTTTCTTAGAAAATGACAGATCGTTTTACTAGATAAAACCCTTATTTCTTGGCTGGGGTCATGTAGAGCCCTTTGAAGCTGCACTGAAACTGCAGTTTGGACCTTCAACCCATCGGCTTCCTTTAAAGTCCACTATATGTTTGTTACTGAGAGGAATGCAGGCAGTGCATATTTACATATTCATCTAAATGGCGCTTTTAGCAGTGTGGGTGTCGTTGAGATGTTTGCTAACATTATACTGCTGCAAAGGTTTTAACTCCAACTTTTAATGCGAAAAAATAAAAAGAAATTCGCTGTGAGTATATTGGTGCCATTAGGGCCAGTGATGATCAAAATAAGCTTTCAACCAAGAATTACATGACTTTGGGTTTTGGGGAAACTTGTCTGAATGTGTCTAAGATTAATTAAAGTACAGTTTATGTTGCTCATGTGGAGGGATATATGTAGGGTTGCTCTCGACTAAAGATTTTTCTGGTCGACTAGTAGTCGTTCACTTTAAGCATTCGTCGACTATTAGTCGTTTTAATAATTTATAGATAAACTAGTGCTTTCTTTGTTTTCTTCTTAAGAGATGAAGTCGGCGACACTGACTCGTCATTTCCGCAGTAGTGACGTGCCTGTATGCATGTTTCATACGGATTATGTAATCTGAGAATATTTGTTTTCTATTTGAACTGGTTCATTTGAAAGTAGACATTTCACTCTCTATAGATACATTTTTAATGTCTGAGTTTCGAAGTTTTGCACTCAAGTTTACAGAAAGCGCATCCTGTTTGCTTCAATTATTTTACAAAAGCGCAACGTTTTGTTGTTATTGTGAGTGCACACAAATAAACAGTCTTTACAGATTCGAAAGATGTATTACTTTCATCTGTATGACCACAAATGATGGAGTATTTTAAGAGCAAGTGACCGCAACGGCGCCTCCATCCATACAGTTTAGCTTCTCCATACAGACACTTGAATAGCGCACATTTTTCTAGGTTAACATTAGATTGAGCGGCCATGTAAAGTTGCTACTACATACATCTTTTAGATGAAAAGTCATATTTGAGGTTGATGAATGATGCCCGATGTACTATATTACCACACAGACCAGCCGTTAGCAATGTGTCCATCACAGACTGCGTGACTTCATCACTTCCTGTAGTTTTTTTTTCCCTGCGACTAATAAGATCTTGGTTGACCAAGCCACTTCTCGTTGACTATTAGGGACAGCCCTAGATATATACTTGGATAGGCTCCTGAGGTGAGATTGTAAGTTTGAAGGGGTACATACATAATTCATCCCTAATTCTCACGCTACCTGGGTGCTGATCCAGCCCGTTGTGGTGGGTCAGTACAGGACGTGTGGATGAGTATAAGGTGTAGGAGTCGTCAGTGTGAGAGGTGTGTTGAGAACTGTGTAAGGACAGGGCTCTGGATAGAATGTGATGTCTCTGGATGGGCAGTGAGGCTTGCCGAGAGAGAACGCCCCCTATGGACACAACATGGAAACACAAATGAGGCACCATGGACACAAATGAAACATCATCGTTGAGAAAGATGTTTCAATTAGGGACATGCTGTAAATAATATAAACTAATGGAAGTTTATGAAAGTTTGGGGTCAGTACAATTTTTGTTTTGTTTTTTAAAGAAATTCTTGTATGTGGCCAGGAACCATTAAAAACTGATCAAAAGGGACAGTAAAAAGCATTTATAATGTTACAAAAGAGTTCTATTTCAAATAAATGTTGTTCCTTGGAGCTTTCTATTCATTGAAGAATCTAGAAAAATATGTATTTCCACAAAAATATTAAGCAGCACAACTACTTTCAACACTGATCTTAATTAGTTTCTTGAGCACCAAATCAACATATTAGAATGATTTCTGAAGGATCACGTAACACTGAAGACTGGAATAATGGCTGCTGAAAATTCACCTTTGCCATCACAGGAATAAATTTATATTATAAAATGCATTAAAACAAAACAGTTATTTTAAATTGTATTAATATTTGTTGTACTGTCAAATCGATTAATCGCGATTAATCGCATCTCAAATAAAAGTTTGTGTTTACATAATTTATGTGTATGTATTGCGTATATTTATATTTGACCCTGGACCACAAAACCAGTCATAGGTAGCACAGCTATATTTGCAGCAATAGCCAACAATACATTGTATGGGTCAAAATTATCAATTATCGATGCCAAATCAACATATTAGAATGATTTCTGAAGGATCATGTGACACTAAAGACTAAAGAGTAATGGCTGCTGAAAATTCACCTTTGCCATCACAGGAATACATTTATATTATAAAATGCATTAAAACAAAACAGTTTAAATTGTAATAATATTTGTAGTACTGCGATTAATTGGATCTCAAATAAAAGTTTGTGTTTACATAATTTATGTGTGTGTACTGCATATATTTATATTTGACCCTGGACCACAAAACCAGTCATAGGTAGCACAGCTATATTTGCAGAAACAGCCAACAATACATTGTATGGGTCAAAATTATCGATTATCGATGCCAACATTCATTAGGATATTAAGTAAAGATCATGTTCCATGAAGATATTTTGTAAATTCCCTACCGTAAACATATCAAAACCTCATTTTTGATTAGTAATATGCATTGCTAAGAACTTAGATTTATTTTCTTAATTTTTTGATATTTTTGGAACCTCAGATTCCAGATTTTCAAATATTGTCAAAATGCCAAATATTGTCCGATCCTAACAAACCATACTTCAATGGGAAGCTTATTTAGCTTTCAGACGGTGTATAAATGTCAATTTCAAAAATATAGTCACATATGTATATATAAATACACACATATACATGTATATATCTGAGAAATGTTCAGATGTATATATACAATATTCATTGCAAATATATCTTTAATATATACATGTATGTTTGTATATTGATATATACATACACACAGTACACACACATATATTGTATAAGCACAAACGTTTATTTTGGATGTAATCAATCACGATTAATCGATTTGGCAGTACTAAATATTTGATACTATTACTGTTTTTAATGTATTTTTAATCAAATAAATGCAGCTGGGTGAAAAAAATCTTACCAACCCCAAGTTTTTGAACAGCACTGTAAATACGAATAAATTTTATTATTTATTAAATAAATAATAAAATAGTGAAACAAGAACATGAAATCTCACAAAATATCGTTCACCCAGAAATGAAAATTCTGTCATTATTTACTCATTCTCAGATTGTTCCTTGTTATTTTATTTCAGCTGTTTTTGTCTATACAATGAATGCCAGTGGACCCCCTTGACTTTCATTGTATAAAAAAGTAAACAGACTTTTTTAAAAAAATATTTTCAAAGAAAGTAGGTCAGGTTTAGAACGACATGAGGATAAATAAATGACAACATTTACATTTTTTTTATCTTTAACATGACACAGAAAAGCCTTTTTTCCCTTTCCTTACATTCATTTTAAAAACTAAGATGAACCTGGGAAGGTTTTAACATCCTGATAAGATAATGCGGGTGGGAGAAACGCCCAAGCATAATGAGGTAAGTGGTTGGGTCTTAATCTGGCTGTTTTGCCTCCATCATGTCTCTTCAGCAGTATTGAGGCAGAAGCTTAGAGCGGAGGCTAATTTCGTGTGAGCAGCAGGATGTTGATGCTGTGACACGACAGAGTGCTGAGTCTGCCGCTGCGCTCGCTCTCACACAGAAAAAAAAAGACCAGGCTCATTTCAAGCAAAGATTTTCTGCTCAGGACCTAGCAATCTAAGGCTGGCTCCCCCTTTCATGGAGGCACAGGGCTCTAAAGCTGATCCGTCTGCCCCCAATATGTTTCTGTTAATCCCATTAGTGTGTGTCTGTGTGTGCCTTTATCAATGGACGACATGTCCACATGTCTAGAAGAATTTATAAGAACCGCACTACTTTAGTATGCAATATTTTGATATGCATTCCGTGGGATACAAACGTCATCTAGGATTCAGATTCTATTTTAAACCTAAAGAGTTTTAGGACATAGGAAGAACAAATGTTATTAAAACTTTTCGACATGGACCATATGTATGTAGTAAATGCTTGTGTAAGTTAAAAAAATAAAACGCAGAATTAAATTCAATATACCTGATCTGCGACTAATGACCTCCACAATGGAAGGAGGGAAGAATCCCACACGGTCGGTGCCTCTCTGACTGTCATGAATATGTCCTTTCCAACGTCCATCCATGTGCTGCTCTAAAACCTGAAACAAACCAATGAGATAACAGGATATTCAGGGCGAACAGCTCTTTGAATGCTTTGACATTTCATAACAGTCTTCTTAAAACCTCAATTAGACTATTACGTGGAATAATTTCAATAATCTATGGTTCAATTATAGCCATCTGTGTGCCCTACACTATTCAAAGCTCAATGACCTTTGTGTCATCTAGTTTTAAATAACACCTTCGAACCTTTTTTTCCTAACCTCATGGCCTAGCCTGTGATTGTTTCCTCATTTGGCTGAACAATGTGGTAAATTAAGTCAGTTGACATTCCACACATGGCAGAGAGGACCGGTGTAGCAATGAAATGAATTTGACTGACATGAAATTGTGTTACAAGCACGTCTGGGAAAAGACACCAAGAATAAATTTGCCATTCACACACAGCGGCTGTCTGAGTTGTTTTAAGAGTCTATTCACTAAAGAAAACATGCAAATTAGGGAATGGTGCAAACACGCACCTCGCATGCCCAATGTGAAACAGAGTAAATAAATGGACATGGAATATTGATTTGGGTTGAAATGTATCATTCAAGGTTTAGTTATGTTAATTATATGAATTATATAAACACATAAATTGACTGATCAATCCCTCGACTGGCCAGTGTTATTTTAGTATTATATATCAGACTCAGAAAACAGTATTCAGACAGGCCATGGAATAATAGTATTATTCCATGGTCTCACTGAATACTGTTTTCTGATTGGCTGGCAGGTATGCAGTAAAACCGTTTAACGCTTCCCCGTGATTTTTGTTAATAAAACAGTCTAGATACTAGATCTCTACATTATATTCCTCAGCAACGAGGTGGTAAATTGCTGGTTTTTAAGTAATTAATTGTTTGTAGAAAGAGACGCACAGACGTAGCATGCAGGTTCACGTCGGGTGGTTCTTTGCCTCCGCATTTATATTTTATTTTAGCTTTACTTCAATTTAGGAATATCGTTTTTAATAGTTTTAGATTTAGTTAACAATGACAACACCACAATTGACCAGTCAAAAGTTGATGTATAACTACTGTCACAAATAAAACTTAACATAAACATTTCTTTTTCAAACAAACCCAATTTAACACATTTTTTGTGGGCAGCAATAGCACAACTCTAGTTACACCAAGCAAATAATGAAGAGTTAAGGTCCTTGCACACTGAGTCCGAAATTCTCGTTCAAAATTTTTGCACGTTAAAACATAAATACGATCTCACAATATGTCATTTATGTTTACACACTGCCGCCAAAATGTCTGTCCATCATAACAAAATTCGGATCGGGTTCAATTTTCTGAGTTTTTCACATCTGTAGCTAGCATTTAGAGAGTTTTTTGATGAATTTTTGGCAATATGAAAAAACGCATTAAAATTAAAAAAAATAAATAAATAAATACATTTTTTAAAAATCAAATCAGTGTTTATTTTCTGCGTTTTTCACACTCAAAAAAATATATACGAACATTTCGGACACAAACCTCACATTGTGTCGGTAACTTTTACATACTGCCTCAACTTTGACCTGTCATAAAAAAAAAAAAACAGGTACCATTTTCTGTTTTTCGCATCCCAAAAAAGGAAGAAATACGAAAATTTTGGACTCAGTGTGTAAGGTCCTTTAAGGTCCTCATACAGACTTCAAAATTCTTGTCCAAAAATTTCACATAAAAAAAAAAAAAAAATATATATATATATATATATATATATATAACCTCACGTTGTGTCTGTAACTTTTACATACTGCCTCCGNAAAAAAAATATATATATATATATATATATATATATATATAACCTCACGTTGTGTCTGTAACTTTTACATACTGCCTCCGAAACTTTCATCCGTCATTAAAAAAATTGGATCAGGTTCCATTTTCTGCGGTTTTCACAACCGGAAAAACACATATGAAAATTTTGGACTTAGTGTGCAAGGTCCTTTAAAGACCTCATACAATGAGTCCAAAATTCTTGTCCAAAATTTTCATGTTAAAGTAAAAAAATATGACCTCACATCGCATTAATCACTTTTACACACTGCCTTCGAAACTTTCGTACATCATTCAAAAATTTGGATCGGGTTCAATTTTCTGCATTTTTCACATCCGTAGCTAGTATTTTGAGAGGTGTTTTGACAATTCAGAATCACTGTGACGTTTCGCGCGCAAGGAATTTTGAGAAATACGAAAAAAATGCACACAAAAATTTCTGACTCAGTCTGCAAGGTCCTTTAAGGTCCTCGTACACAGTCCAAAATTCACGTCCAAAATTATCATGTTAAAAAAAATACAACCATTTTCTACATTTTTTGCATCCAAAAAAAATGCATACGAAAATTTCGGACTCAGTGTGCACGGCCCTACATTCTGCCTCCAAAACTTTCATCCATCATAAAAATTAAACAAAACAAAAATTGGATCAGGTTCTATTTTCTGTTTTTCGTATCCAAAAAAACGCATACAAAGAATTCAGACTCAGTGTGCCAGTAAGGACGGGAGGCAGGTCTTTGCGAAGGGTCAGTTTACTAACATTTAATAAGAAATAATTTACACAGAAAGGGGACATGTTTGCGAGGAAAAAGCAAGTGCGATTTCAGCATTCTAAGTAACTGGTTAAACTACACTGCTGCTATTAGAGAATAAAACTGAGGTTTTTTGCACTAAAATAAGGCACAATGTTAAGTGCATTCACACTGTAGTGCTTAATTTTAATGTTAATTTATCCCTAATTCAACCCCCCGATTTCCTAATATAGCTGGGGAACTGTGAATTTTAAAGGCTGGTGAAGTCTGAGTGGAAATATCTGTGTTATGTCTCACTGTTACAAAAGTGAGACATAACTAGTAGTCTTTTATGCTCGCAGAAATGGCCGCCTAAAGCTATCTAGACAGACAAGGTGTGAACAATGACATAGCATACGTGCGGCACTGAGCCTCGGGCTGCACTCTACAGTACACACACCGAACACAAGTCTTTTAGTGGGGGTGAAGCACGAAGGTAAACTAGGCAGAACACACGCTACTATAGCACAAACAACTACAGATGATTTATTTGAGTCCGACATCAAAGCTGATTGGTGGGAACCTGTTGCAGCATGCTAAAGTATTCTCTGCAGGGAACAGCAAATTACGGTCCTCACTTGTTCACATTACTGCTATCTCTTATGTGCAGGACATAATTATATCAGTTAGAAACATGATATGCAATGCTGTGTGTTGTCTTCCATATTTAAAGCATTCTGAACACTGCTTCGAGCTCTACTTTTTTTCCACAAGCCTAAACAACTTTGTTGTTTTGATGTTTCTGTGAATCATCAGAATACGGTTTAGTAATTTGGTAAGAATGCAGATCAAGGCAACGTTCAAGCACACTGCCAATTATATAGGCCTATTATATAATGCACATTATACAGTATTAAATTAGGACACCTCTTGTGAGAAATAGTGGGGTGTTTGCTTGAAAAGCCTACCATGATTATATCTCCTGCACGGATGTTGAGTGCAGTGGGGTCATGGAGATTCCAGTAGTCCTTCAAAGCTCTCACCTGCAATGCTCCACTGGCTTCTGGTGTCACAACCCAGGGCAATGAATGCATGAAAGAATGAGAACGAGAGAGAAAGACAAACAGTTTGCCTTCAATAAGTAACCCCTGAGGTCTGCATATTGACCAAGGTCCATGAAACTGCTACCTGATAACTTAAGAATTCAATACTCAGGTGGGATTTGTTGCAATAAAGAAGTGTAACAAGTAGAATTTAAAGAGGAGTAATGTAGTGTTTAAATACTCTGAAGCACTTAGCACATCTCTTGAAAATTTAATGAGGAGCTGAGTTCAGAACAGGGATGCTAAACACCCCTCATCTTCAAACACAGCTCCTTCAGCCGTTTTAGTCCTCGTATCAAAGCGCACACTTCAAAGACAACAAGCTGCTGGATTACAGGAGGGACAGTAGAAGGGTGCAGCTACTTAACACATCCAGACGTATGCCTAGATGCGTGCACGGAAACACGTAAACAAAACTTTTAGCTAAATCGCTAGGCATGGCTGGCATTGCTATGCCCCGGGATAGTAATGTTATGCAACTCGATAGCTTCATAACAAAAGCTACGAAAGCAGGTTCCCAGAAACGAACACACAACAATAAACACACTCTAGACAACTATTGTCTACTTCCAGTCTAAGCTAACAATGAACAAAGGCTCATGCTCTGACTTTAAATGGTATATGGTACATTAACAGAAGAAAGAAAGAAAGAAAGAAAGAAAGAAAGAAAGAAAGAAAGAAAGAAAGAAAAATAAAGAAAGAACGAAAGAAAGAAAGAAAGAAAG
>JAHKKF010514221.1:6062-18672 GCA_019740295.1 Labeo calbasu | reverse complement strand
TGTTCATTTTGCTGAACGAGACTCAAAGGTCAGAGTCAGTAAAATGATCCGAACTTCCCATCACTACTACGAATCACGTCTAAGTTCATCGTCTGTGTTCTCTGGCTAAAAAAGGTAGAGTATGGCAATAAAAAACTCCATCTTATTTTCTTCTACAACTTCAGAATCGTCCGACACGTTGTACCTTTTTGTTTGTAAACAGCGTTTGACTTACTTGCACTTTCTTAGTCTGCGCATTCGCTTTGTAAACACTAGGTCTGTAGTTCCGCCTACGTTCCGTGTGACCTTTCGGCCGATCATTTCGCTAGATAAGACCCTTCTTCCTCGGCTGGGATCGTTTAGAGCCCTTTGAAGCTGCATTTAAACTACATTTTGGAAGTTCAATATCGGGGCACCAGTGAAGTCCATTATATGGAGAAAAATCCTGAAATGTTTTCCTCAAAAACAATAATTTCTTCACAACTGAAGACAGAAAGACATGAACATCTTGGATGACAAGGGGGTGAGTAAATTATTTGTAAATTGTTGTTCTGGAAGTGGACTTCTCCTTTAATGATCACTAATATAATTAATGGAAAGATTAAAAAATATAAATGTATTAAACATATACTTAATAAAAACAACAAAATATATGACAATATTTTTTGTAAGATAAGTAAATTAGCCGATTTTCTTTAAATAAAGGATTGCAGAAATTAGTACACCCTAGATTTAATTCAGCAAATGTATAATATTCTAGTACTTAGTATGTCCTAAGTAACTTTAAGTATACTGCTCTGACCTTTCGTGGCACTGAGTGTACAAGTTCATGACCAGTTTTCTGCTTAACTCCTGGAAGACGACCTCCTTAAATTCCCTGGTTTTTAATAGGGTGTTTTGCTCAGCTCATCTCTACAGAATCCCCCACAACTGCTCGAAAGCGATAAGACTGAGTGAAATACATGTCCACTGAAGGATTTTTACCCTGGGAGAATGAATATCTTTATTGTCATGCTGAAAAAATGCCCAATAATGCAGGGAATGAGGGGAGGGTAGCATTTTCTGTTTCAAGTTTTTGTATTATATCACACAGTGGTGTGTGAATTAATGACAGCATTGATAAAACACAACTCCCTCACACCTTCAGCACTCATACACCCCTATATAATCATTTACTACCACTGAATGTCACTGTGGGTACCAGGCACTTCTCACCATACTCCTCTAGCAACACCACAACATTTTGGATGCTTTTGGATCCGAAATTATTGACTTGGTCTCTTGAGACCAGAGTGTGGATTCCCAGAAGTCTATATTTTGTAAATATGGGCCTTAGAAGAGGTTACATGAGGTTATTGTGCATTGGCTACAGCAGGTAGTTCTAGTGGTGACAACAACCATGCATGTCACTTCTGCAGGCTGAGTCGTACTCTGTGAGATAAAGTGTCACTCTTTTCATACCTTTTGTTGGCACTTGCATGGTATTTTTTCTGTTCTTTTTCTAGCAAAAACTCACTCATCACTAAATGAAAACTTAAAGTAAAGACCTGATTATTTCAGGAGCCTTGTCACAAGTCTATTGTTTTTGAATGTCAGTGCTACTTCTGCTATATTTTCACACTTAAAACAATAATTTGGTATTCCTCTTGTACCATTGTCCTCTTTTATGCTAAAAAATAAGTCACCTGGCAGTTCTCTCTCAAGTGGTTCAATTTCTGCCAGCATTACTTGTCTTTAAAAGTTTTGGTTCAATATACTTTTTTTTTTTTAAGTATTTAGTACCTTTCAGGAGGGTGTACTCATTTTTGCAACACAACATTTTATCACTTTAATAAGAAAATCTTATTGCTAAATAATTTTGACATTCTTTTTTAGTAATTGATCAAGCAGGCTTGTTGGAACATTATGTCTCCAAAGAACCCTAGTATGTCATCTAAGTAAAGAGTAATTGCTGAATTTGTTAAGTTTTAGAGGAGGTGTACTCATTTATGCTGTGCAGTGTATGTCACATATCAGATTTTTTTTTTTTTAATCATAAGCTCGCTTCATTTTGATACACTTCACAGAAAATTAGATTTCTTTTGTCATTTTGTTTCTCAATGTATCTTTTCATTTGCGCTGGAAAATAAGACAAAAATACTGAGGAAGAACATCATGTTTTTGCAGTGATCAGAAGGTACAGTATAAGTTAATTTCGTATTCTAGTTAAGCTTTTATTTATTTATTTAGTTTGTATAATGAATTAAAAAAGTAAAAATAAAAAGATATCTTGAAAGTTGTATTTTCCAGGTGTTAATACTGTGCTCCCAAACATTTACATTTACAGAAAATGTTGAATAAAAATATTTATTCCATACATTTTCTTTACTTGCTCTTTAAGTGGTCATAAAATGTCTTAATTTTACTCTCGTTAAACCTGCAGAAACCCTAAGAGTCCACATGGATGGCATTTCGTTTGACACCTCGGCTAGTTTTATTTATTTATGCTCTGATTTTCCATGCATATTAAAATCTGAAGACATCGCCGTGCTTGATCTCTGTTTTAAAATATATATGAGCCCTTTGACTAAATGTTAAGCTAAATGTTCTGATTGCGCCACATGTAATGCTGTTTTATAAGTTTGAAAGGCAACTTCAAACTACATTTGCAACTCGTTTTAGTTTCGTAATGTAACATTTTGGTAAACTTTACAATAAGGATCTGTTTGTTAATATCATGACCATGAAAAATACTTACTGTCGTCTTATTGCTGATTTCAGCATTTACTAAAAGCAATACTAAAGTCAAAAATTGTATCTGTTAACATTATTTAATGGACCTGAGGTAACATGAACTAAAAATGAACAGTTGTGTTTTTATTAACTAACGTTAAAAAATAAATATCATTGTTAGTTAATTTTAGTCAATGCATTAACTAACATTAACTAACGGGACTTTTTTATAAACTGCTATATTCCGTCCTTAACCTTAGCTAATTCCTAAAGTAACATGAACGTTTTACACTTACCTGACAAATGTTAACTTATTTTCTTATTTCTGTCTTTATTAGTATATGTATAAATTGACAAGATAATGTCATGTTTACATTTTCAAGTCTAAACATGTTTTCAGCAAATAAATTAAGTCTATTTTGATGTCATGTTCACTTTACAAAAACATAAGATTAAAAGGATAGTCCAATTTCAGTTCCCATGGATGTCCATTGTATTTTTTGTCCATATGGAAATCAATGGGAACTGAAACTGTTCAGTTACCAGCATTCTTCAACATGATCTTTTGTCTTCAACAGGAGTCAAACAGGTTTTGAACATGAGGTTTAATAAATAGGTAATTCACCAAAATTGGAAAATTCTGTCATCGATTTGTTTACATTAAATCCATTATTTTTAACTTGTGCGTAAAATTGCGTACAACGCTTGCAAATAAAGCACCATTTCCAACCAGCAAGACAAAGAGAACAAAAAATTGTAACTTCCTGATAAACTGGAGCTTAGTATCACTAAGAAAAAAGGTAATTTGCTGCAGTCGGAGAAGCTGCTATTCGTATATAATAAATTACCTGTGCAATAAACGCGGTTGTGTCAACAGTTCTGGTAGGTAATTTTCAGAACAGACTTCAGAATGACCGAAACAACATTTCAGATGCTGTACAACGAGATCAGTCCGCTGGTTAGTCCAGTTATGCCATCCCATTGTGCAAAATCGCATGAATTTTTTAAAAGAGAACTCCACTTCCAAAACGACAATTACAAATACTTTACTCACCCCCTTGTCATCCAAGATGTTCATGTCTTTCTTTCTTCAGTTGTAAAGAAATTATGTTTTTTGAGGAAAACACTTCAGCATTTTCTTCATATAATGGACTGGTATGGTGCCCAGATTTGTAACTTCCAAAATGCAGTTTAAAAGCGGCTTCAAACGATCCTAAATGCGGTTGTAAACGATCCCAGCCGAGAAAGAAGGGTCTTATGTAGCGTAACGATCAGTTATTTTAATAAAAAGAATACAATTTATATACTTTTTAATGCCGAACGCTTGTTTTGTCTTACTCAGCTTGGACTTACTCTGCTTCCGGTTCATGACAGTTAGGGTATGTCGAAAAACTCCCATCTCATATTCTCCCTCAACTTCGAAATCGTCCTACATCGCTGTTTTGCCTTTTTTGTTAAGGGTATTTGGTCTTCTTTGCATGTTGATATTGCAAAGACTGGGTCGGAAGTTCTGCAGTGATGTGAGATGATTTTGAAATGAATATGATTGGAGTTTTTCGACATACCCTAACTGTCTTGAGTCAGAATACACAGAGTTCATGGAGAGAAAGGCAAGACGAGCGTTTGAGATTATAAAATATTTAAATTGTATTTTTTTTAAATGAAAATAATAATAATCATTTGAAGCCGCATTTAAAATGCCTTTTGGAAGTTCAAACTCTGAGCACCATAGCAGTTCATTATATGAAGAAAAATTCAGAAATGTTTTCCTCGAAAAACATAATTTCATTACGACTGAAGAAAGAAAGACATGAACATCTTGGATGACAAGGAGGTGAGTACATTATATGTGAATCTTTGTTTTGGAAGTGGACTTCTCCTTTAATGTGCGTTGTGGAATGTATTCGGTAAATGTGTTTCCATCATAGCTTATGCACATGTTATTGGTTAAAAAAATTCATTGCATACATTTTTTTTTAGAATTTATGCACATAATTGGTGTTTCCATCAAGCATTTTTTTATGCAATATCCCAAAATGTACATAAAAATATGTGGATGGAGTTGGTGCCGATAGCCTTGTGGGGAGTGCACTGACATACAGCGCCTTTGTGCTTAGGATGTCCCGTATTCGAATCCCGGCTCGAAGACCTTTCCTGATCCCGCCCCCCTCTCTCTCACTCCCTCTTTGCTTTCTGTCCTAACACAATAAAAGGCAAAAATGGAAAGAAAAAAAAAAAAAAGATAAAAAAAAAATAGGTGAATGGAAACATAGCTATGTTCTTGTCCTCATGGCTTCCTTTCTGAAATTTGAAATATTTCCCTACAATAAAACTCAGTGTTGTTGTTGTTGTTTGGACTTTAACATTCTTTTAAGTGCCTTTTTTAAAAGTCTTGTACTGTTTTCTAAGGTCCACTTATGTTAGAAAGATTTTTTCTTCAAAAAACATCATCATTTAGAAGTAATGGGGTCTTTTCTGTCCTGTTTTGACCCCTCTCATCCCCCCACATTGAGGGGAGCTTCAAAGGTTTCTACATGTTTTTGCAGCGTTGAGTAATGTATCACAGACATGTCTCACGAATCCTTTTATAAACAAAGTGTAGAGAGCGTGTAAATAAGAGATTGATTGTGCAGTGTAGAGAGCTTCGTTGATTATAATGGAACTTTGTGAGATCACGATGAACTAAGATGAGTGACAGCGTTTAATGATTTTTAAGGAAGTGCGTAAATGAGATAACTGATTTAATACAAGAGTTAAAAAAACAAGAAGTTAATATTAATTGACTAACATTGTCTGACTATAATGCTATTGCCTGATTTCGTCATCAAAAATAGTTTGAAACAAGTCACAACTGAGCCGTTGCGCATCTCCATTCAAATGCAGCAGTGTTTCCTTTATAAATGAATGTGCATTGTTAAACAAATCTAGTCAGTGATTCAATTTCCCATTCATAAAGACAGTCACTTGCTTTATTCCTCAAGAAATCAGCCGTTCGAACAAATCGAATGAATGAATGATTTAGTAATTAAATCAGTGACTTGCCATCACCTACTGGCAGGTTTACTTTCATTTTTAAAGTATCTTTTCAGTTATTTAAATCATTTAATATTTCTATAGACCATTTCGTCAGATGTAAACATACTGGTCCTGATACACTTCCTGTTTCTTTTTTTTTAACTTTACACAAACATCACAAAAAAATACAACCAACATAACATTTGACTGGATGAAAATGTTACATTAGCACCTTTAAGATGTATTTGTAAATGTGAAATAAAATAAAAAAATAAAAAACAAAAAAACAGGAAGTGCTTCTGGACCAGTGTTGTTTACATCTAGCGAAATGGTCTATATTCAAAATTCATGAATTCATGAATTTGATTGCACTCATGCCACCTCTGAGCCTCATTAAACAGATGAAAATACACCTACAAGCCACTTTTGTGTTCTTCTGTGCCACCTCTGTAGTACAAATTAATTTTGTTAATACTGATTTCATTTAACTTATTCTTATTCTACTTGTTCTATTGTTTTAATAAGCTTGACATTAATTTGACATAAGAGATGACATATTTTTAATAAAGTTAGAAAAATGCCATTACAAAGGTAAAAACAAAATTTCCCTGTAAATCAAGTGAGTCAAATATCACCTCGTAATGAAAAGGCTAATTTTTGATCTGATTTTTTGATTATTGATTAGAAGATGCTCCTAATGTTTTGACTCCTAAATTTTTTAAGTAAAAGAAAAGTAAGCATAGAGCCCTGACTTGTCGTTTTGGCAGAGTGTAAGCCGTTTTTAGACTAACAAGAAAGTTTTAGGTTCTGAAACTTACAGGATGTTTTTACAGCACATTGGCCAAGAGTAATAATCATATCCGGTTGAACTACCCTTTAAGATCAATGCTATTTGTGTCTGAAAATGTTAACCGTAACTCCGTTTGGACCCCGCGAAAAGGTCCTCCATCGTTAAGAGCGCCCAAACAAGTACCCAGCGTTCTGTTTCCACCGCCGCCATTAAATCCATGGGATTGTCTGACATGGTTGACTTTTTAAACCTGTAACATTAAGGCGGATTTACCCACCATCTGACAGTCTGGGTGCTAGGGTGGAAAATTGGTCTGGCTTAGAGTGGGGAATACCGCAGAGCTCTCTAGGTGTGTTGTGCTTTGTCTCAGAGCTGTCTGAGGAATGCTAACTCCTTGTGGCATTGTGAGCTTTTAGTAAACAGAGAGCATGCAATGCTCTAAGAGCTTGTGAGGAGAGTGAACGTAGGAGTTTGAGTAAAAAATGCAAGAACGTCACTCATTTGAAGTGTTCGAAAGAAGCTTAGCTAAGTTTTTGCCCATTGGGACTTGATTAGCATAGCTAGCTTTGGTCAAATTAGTGTTTAAGGGTGTGAATCACCAGGTAGAAATGAAGCAGAGGGCTCGGAGGTAATGGATTGAGGCTGTGTGCAAGAATGAAGGTTACGATGGAAACAGACGGGCATATAGTCTGGCGGTTTGTCTCGTGGATCGTACACGTCAAATCAAGCTTTTCCTTTCACTGTTGCACTTTACTCAGGGGTTCAGCTTATTATACGGTTGGAAAAGAACTAATACCGCAAACGGCTTCAGCAATTAATGTTAGCGGCCCACAATACCTTTCAGCCTAACCTGTTTATCTTGGCTGAATCACAAGGGCTTTTTCCCAGGAGTGCCATAAAGTTGTTTCTTGGTATATTAATAGGAATGTAAATCAGACTGCCTGATTGAATATGGTGTGTCTAATTTGGTGAAGTTAATTGGAAGTAATCCAGTGTGGTTCTGGGAATATTACACATTCAGTCTGTATCGTTGTGAGTTTAGTGTTTGCAAATGCAGCTTGTTGGGCTAAATCTAAAGTTTTATACCTAGACGACTTGGTAATTTGACATTAATGCACTGTTTGTACATCAATGCAATAACCTTTGACATGATTTTGAGCATGAAACAGCTTTCGCCACTTTGTATTTCAGGTAAACTTTTTTTTTCTTGAAATGAGTAAAGAAATACATTAATAAATTATTTTTATTTTCTAAAATGAAATATAAAGCAATTGAAGCATTTATTTTTTTTCTGACCTTTAAATCACTTTTTATTTTTGAAAAATTAATATCAGTATTCCCATTTTGATTGTACAGTTAGATTTTAAATGGCTAATCTTCTTTTTTTTGTACAGTTATTTTATTTTATTTTATTTTATTTTATTTTATTTCATTTTATGTTGTTTTGTTTTGTTTTGTTTTGTTTTATTGTAATTATTTATTTTATGCTGACAATGCTGATAATTTTTGCTGACCTGTGAAGCACTAGGAGCATTTTATTTATTTATTCATAGTTTTTGATCATTTATTTTAGGACATTTAATTCCCTTAGAGCATTGTTTTTACAGATGTATTTATTTTTTGTTTATTTTATTTTTTAATTGTATTATTTTATGCTGACAGTTTTATTTTATTTTATTTTATTATTTTATTTTATTTTATTTTTATGCTGATAATTTTTTGCTGACCTGTATAGCACTAAGAGGATTTTATTTATTTATTTATTTATTGCTTATAGGTTTTTTTGTATATTTTTCTGACCTTTAAATCACTTTATGTTTGAAATGGTAATATTAATAATAAATTGATATGATTAATAATATTATTAATTTTAAATGAGTTTTTATTTTATTTTATTTTATGCTAACAATGCTAATATTTTTTGCTGACTTGAGAAGCACTAGGAACATTTTAATTATTTTATTTATTTTATTTGTTCATTCATTCATTCATTTATGTTTTTTTTCTCTAAATATATTCTGCCTTTTGAGAAACCTATGGCCACATTTTATATATTAAATTCTTCTTCTTCTTCTTCTTCTTCTTCTATCTTTTTCTCTATCGCTTTAGCGTGTATTACATTAACCAGCATTAATTTACTGCATTAACAAGTTTTTAGAAGAACAGCATTACTTACAACATAGCCTAAAACAATGCAGAAATAGCTATTATTTTCATAGATAGACAACTGAACATTATGTCATAGGCTGAACAAGCCAATGCGTTTTGATGAACGATTACACAGGCCACATGAATATGAACACCAGGAATGTGCATTAAGGAAGTAAATAGGGTCAATTTTGATTTCATGTTAACTTTAGGTTATGTCATTAGATCATATACTGTAGTAGTAGTATTTCTGTAAGATTAACCTCAGTCATACACCATTCTGTTTTGAGTTAGCACGTGTACTCGCCAAGTGTACTTGCAAGTGCCTTGTTGACGGATGGTAGTCGTTGATTGTACCTTGTACTTGTTACTTCAGCAAGAACCCCTTAACTTTCCTTCCAGCTTCAAATAATAAATAAAAGCACTTCCTGTGTAAGCTCTGATATACACTTGACAAGAACGGTCTGTGTCAACAGGACCGCTGAGAAATCCGGCTGCGCTTAAGTGCCGACGGCTGTTAAGTGAGAGGCAGGAAAAAGTTTGCGCTTCGATTAGTTGGAGATGACACGTTCTGGCCTCTGTGTTTGTCTTGCAGCTGATTATCCAGAAGATCCGCATGTGCCAGCAGCTGTGGGCCTGCGAGTCATTTGTCAGCGTGCTGGAGTACCTTCTGGCCGTGGGCAATTACCTCAACCAGAACGCGGGCAAGGACAGGACCAAGGGATTTCGCCTCTCATCCTTAACTAAGGTAGGACCCGCAACCGCCAGCAAATGACCTGTGGGGGATGGCGAGCGGAGCCAGGGCTAATAAAACTTCTTATTGGCATACAGGACAAACATCTGCTGCTTTTATTTCTCTTTTTCCTTTTTTTCACCAGTTTTCATTTCTCCTCCGGTTGTTTCATCCGGTCAGCCTTGGTAGCAGCATTAGGAGAAACTAATAATACAGAATGAGATTTTTCAAAATAATGTAGGTTTTCTAGTTTTCAGCAAGTAGCAGTCTCTGTTTTCGTGTTTTCGGGCACGGCGTGTCATATGCTACCATACAAAAACATGTTGTTTTCTTAAAGAAATTAATGCGTTTATTTAGCAAGGATGCATCAAATTGATCAAAAGTGACAGTGAAGACCTTTATTATGTCTTATTTATTTCTAAAATGATTATATATTTCAACCTGTGAAGCACTTGCTGCATTTTATTTATTTATAATATTACAAAATAATAAATAAACAAACAAATAAATAAAAGCTGCTCTTTTGAACTTTCTATTCATTAAAAAAATCCTGAAAAAGTGAATGAATCCACAAAAATATGAAGCAGCTCAAATGTTTTCAACATTGATCACTGAAGACACTGAAGACTGATGTAATGATGTAGAAAATTTAGCTTTGCATCACATGAATAAATTACACTAGCTATTATAACAGCTATTATAAATTGTAAAAATAGTTCATAATGTCACTGTTTTTACTGTATTTTTCATCCAACAAGTGCAGCCTTGGTGAGCAGAGGAGACTGTTTTTAGAAACATTAAAAAACATTTTCAGAAACAGCATTGGCAGGCCATTTTGATTGTACAGAGTTTTTAAATGGTAAATATTTTTAAATTTAAATTTAATTTAACTTAATGCTGAAAATGCTGATCATTTTTGCTGATCTGTAAAGCAGTAGGTCTGTTTTATTTTATTTTATTTTATTTTATTTTATTTTATTTTATTTTATTTTATTTTATTTTATTTTATTTTATTTATTTCATTTATTTTATTTTATTTGATGTGGACAGTGCTGATAATTTTTTGCTGACCTGTAAAGCAATAGGAGCATTTTATTTATTTATTTATTTTTTAATGCTGATATTTTTTTCTGACATGTAATGAGTTTTTAAATGGTAAATCTTTTTTTTTAATTAAATTAAAGTTTTATTTTATTTTATTTATTTTGTTTTATTTTATTTTATTTTATTTTATTTTATTTTATTTTATGCTGGCTGATCATTTTTGCTCGCCTTAGCATTTAATTAATACATAAATTAGTTCATTCATTCATTCATTCTTTTTATTTTTTTTCTCTCTAAAATAAATAAATAAATGAATAATTAATTAATATTTTCTGAAGTGAAATATAAAGACTTTGTTTATTTATTTATTTAGGGTTTTTTTTTTCGTTTTCTGTTTTTTATTGTTTAGTAATTTATTTCTTCTGACCTTTAAATCACCTTTATGTTTATATTGACAATAAATTAATATTATTAATTAATAATGTTAATATTATTTTCTTAATCAGCATTCATTTACTGCATTACTAAAAAAAAATTACCAAACATTTGCAATAAATATTGATTGTAATATTTATGTGATGAGAAAAAACACTATGTACATAACCATATAGTACAACAGTTATTTATACAATTTAGCAATAATTATACAAACATATTTGTCTGTAAAATAGTACAATTGTCCATTCAGAATAAAGTATTTAATTTCCATGTAATACGTTTGTTTAAAATACATATTGGTCTAAAATGTTGTGATATTTGCTTTAAATAGTAAGCAATGGAGTAATGATGCTGAAAATTCAGCTTTGCGTCACAGAAATAAATTAAATTTTAAAACATATTTAAATAGAAAACAGTTATTTTGAACTGCA
Source organism: Labeo calbasu (assembly GCA_019740295.1). Classification (NCBI taxonomy): domain Eukaryota; kingdom Metazoa; phylum Chordata; class Actinopteri; order Cypriniformes; family Cyprinidae; genus Labeo; species Labeo calbasu. The sequence continues at coordinate 7,382 of JAHKKF010514221.1, read as the reverse complement.
ATAATATTACATAATATTATTATTTTTACTTTATTTTTGTATCAAATAAATATAGCTTTGGCAAGCATAAGAGAATCTTTTACATCATAAAATCTAAGATCTTACAGATAAATTGTGACCCATATATAAACTCTGCAACTCATAATATTTAATTGATTATTTAGATCCTTTTGCTAATATTTTTGGTTAATATTGTTTCCAAAGAACAAAATATAATATATTGTAAATGTATTCAAAAATATTCACATTTGAATAAATATATAAATAGTTTGAGAGTGTAGAGAGACTGACTCGATTACATTATGCACAATGCTTTATAGGAGTGGGCGATAGCTGCTCAATTTTTTTTTTATTGCATTTCCAGCTGTTTATAGAAGTTGAAAGAAGCATATGTCGTTGCTTAACAACTGCAAAGATCATGCAGTTGTTAAAAATCAAACTTAATTGTTAAAAATCGGTTTCTTTATGGAAAGTATTAATGTTTTTTACTTCCAGGACCCTGTTGTTGCACTCATCATGATGCATTGCATGGCATAATTATTGTGACCTATCATTTCGTCCCATTATGCTCTATGGTTTAGTCATGTTTGTGCGACTGTATCCACTACACAAATCAGAGTTCCTCCTTGGTGTTTGTTTCTACAAACTCTTGCCGCAGCGGCCCGATTCATTAGCCACGCGGCTTTTTTACAGAGCTCGCTGAGTCATTAGTGACACACCGGTAATTTGTATCGATTTTTGCGGCCAGGGTGCTTGAAACCCCAGTTCCTCAGTGGCAAGATTTAAGGCCACTTGCACAATAAGCTGAATTACTTCCTCTTTTCCTAATGAGGATCTGAGTGCACCACCCCTGCGCTTCCTTCATAGAAACACGACACAGAAGAGCTCCGCATGCTTATTTGTGAGTGATGATTAATGAAACACCCTGTCCTGGCATGTTCATTTCATCTAATATCATATTTTGGTAACACTTTATTTTAAGGACCAATTCTCACTATTAACTAGCATGCATATTACTAGTATATTGGCTGTTTTTTAGTACTTATAAAGCACATTTTAATGCTTTATTCTGCAGGGCCATATTTTAGATCTCTTAATTCTACCCCAGACCTAAACTTGACAACTTTACTAACTATTAATAAGCAGGAAATTAGGTGTTTATTGAGCGAAGTGTTGTAGTTCATAGTTAACTCTTTCGCTGCCAAACACAGAAGAAACTTGCATACATTCAATTGTTAAAGGGGTCATCGGATGCCCATTTTCCACAAGTTGATATGATTCTTTAGGGTCTTAATGAAAAGTCTATAATATACTTTGGTT
>JAHKKF010514215.1:0-13199 GCA_019740295.1 Labeo calbasu | reverse complement strand
ATAATAATAATAATAATAATGCTTTTTGAGCAGCAAAATCAGAATATTAGAATGATTTCTGAAGGATCATGTGACTGGAGTAATGATGCGAAAAAGTCAGCTTTGAAATCACAGGAATAAATTACATTTTAAAATATATTCAAATAAAAAGCAGTCATTTTAAATAGAAAAATATTTCAAAATTTTACTGTTTTTCTATACTTTGGATCAAAGTACAGAAAAAAACATAAAAAATCTTACTGCTCAAAATCATTTGACTGGTAGTGTGTGTGCTTTGTTCATTTTTTTTTTTAATATTTTTCTAAATAGTTTTATTTATTTTATTTATTTCAAATAGTAATTCTAGTACTTCAATTTCATTTAGTTGACCAGGCAACATTTCTAATGATTTAGTACAAGTTTTTCACCTAATATTTCAATTAAAAATGTTTTGTAGCACTTTACAATAAGGTTCATTAGTTAAAAACTTTAGTTAACTAAGAATACACAACACTTCTACAGCATTTAATCTTAGTTTATATTAACTTCTTTTATTACTTTTATTAACTAACATTAATAAATACCGTAATAAATGTACTGTTCATTGTTCATTCATGTTAGTTAATACATTAACTAACAGAACCTTATTGCAAAGTGTTACCAGTGTTTGTCATAGTTTTAGTTAACAATAACAACACTGCTTTGCTAAAGATTAAAATCACCTCCCACTGGATTTCCACGACTGAGTGAAATAAAGCACAGTTGCGAAGATCTTTGTGCATAACATCCGCACGCATACCTTTGCCGATGTGGCGGCGGGTGTTTTCAATAGTGGAGTTGCGATTGACGTTGGAGAGCAGGCCCAGGCAGAAGCGGTTCTTGTTGTTGGATGGGTCAGTGAATCCATCAACCAGCACGCTGGTGGAGGAAGCGTGGTAAGCCTCTCCCACACGATTATTCAGCTCATAGTACACAATAGAGCACCAGTGACTGGGCTCCTCATACTCCACTGGCTGCACATCTGAAAGAGGAAAATAAAACAAGACCTTGAGCTGAAGCCATCTATTGTTTCAACTTGCTCAGATACTTCACCACATCAGCTAGATAAACATTCTGGAGAGATTAGAGGGAGATACCGGGCCAAAAGGATTTAAAGATTACAACAGGCGAACGGTGCTAGAAATTCAGGCTCAGTCATGATGACAAAGTTTTTAGCTACAGAAGTTGTTAGCGTGACTTTTCTTATTACACAAAAAAAGCCAAGAGCTTTCCTAATATCGTGACCTCTAATCGGACTGTCTGGCTTTACACAATTGCCATGCACAGGTTTTATTTTTGGTCTGCCACAAAACAAAGTTGTTTCCAAAGCACTAGGTTGCTACAATGAGTGCTTTTGAGAAAAAGTAGTCATCTGATTTGCTGAACGCCCCCAAATGTTATGTACAAAGACTGAACTGTTGTTGGTCATTTCACTACAGTCATTTCTAGGTTTGGGTTAACAATACTGATTTCTTGATTTCAATGGATTCTCATTTTGATGAACCAATAAAGATGGAGATTTTAGTCAGTGGTGTTTTCTGTTGATATATAAACAAAACTTCACTAAACACAATTTGTAACATGCCTGCCATCCAATAGTTCTTCTGTCAATTTAAAATCAACAATAAATGTGGTTTAGGCACCGTTTAATATGCAGCAAAAAGACATTCATTTCATTTTATTTTTGTCTTAATGCATGTTTGAATAAATCCATGATGGAAACCAGATATGACAGCCACTGTTTAAATGTTTAAAATCAATTAGGGGAGAAAAAATTATATCAATTATATCATTATATCATATATCAAGAGACAAAATCATTTTTAATTGTGTTTAGTATATTTAAAAATAAAACAGCAAACTGATTTTTGGACTGTTGCCAATTTTAACTTGTATTTCCAATTTAACTGGGTGTGGCTGGTGGCAAGAATGGCCAAAATATTTACTTTTATCCATATAGTCAAAAGTCTGCTTTTAGACCCTGTCAATATAGACCAATATCTATATATAAAAATCATCATTTAGTGGGTACTTGCAATTGGGAGGTGGCTCTCCCGAACCATAACTTTCCAAAATATTGAAATAATTTTTGCATTTATGCCATTGTTGTTTTTAAAAATATCTTTTTGATTTTTAAAATTTTAGATTTTCTTTGTAAATTGCATAAAATGAAATTTTATGACACTTTCACGTCACTACCGAAAGAGTGCATGTTTTAGTCCGTTGGCTGAAACTGATTTTAACTACACCCCTATATTCATGGTCAGGAAATATTCCTGTGTCATCCTCTCTCATAACTACAAGGTGAGTAGACAGCTGCATGGCCCCATCATTTTGAGGAACATGTGTGTAACTTTAAAGAATGTCACAACCGAACAACATTTTTCTACAATTATGCAAACTTTTTTGGAAGTTATTCCATAACATTTAGTTTTTATATGTGTACAATGGTTCAGAACTATGTTAGCTAACCATGTGCTGATTAGCATCTTTGAGATAGGTTCAAAAGTATCTAAAATTGTCACTACCGAAACATTTGAAGTAGTTTCGGTTGCTTTTTTGAGTGTTATTCCATAAAACTGTCACTACCGAAATATTCACAACCGAAACATGTCATCATTGTTTCAATACGTGACAAAATGGAACGCAAACCTTAATTTATTTGGGGGAAATAACATTTTAGTGCAGTTATGCCATTTTTTAGTATTTTAGTGTGTTTTAGTAGTGTTTTAGCATGCAAGTTAAAATTCTGTGATGTGGTTGCTACCAAAACATTACAGTCAATACCGAAAATGTGCAGTCACTACTGAAACATGGAATGTTTTGTCAGAAATAAAGTATTCTGAATTATCAACTAAGATGTTATAATAGTTTTTGGTTCAATATACACTCAAACTAATAAATCCTTAAGTTTGAAATCAGTATGATCAACTTTTTGCCTTTTACAGAGAAGAATTGGATTCAAAATACAGCAAATCTCATAAATTACACTTCAAATATTGTTAAAAATGTAACTTACTGATTTACCTCTAATATATATAGAGTTCAGACGCAAAACCAGCTAAAAGCCATCTTGGTCAAAAATGAGATAATGATACTGAGTGAATGCTCCTGACACATAGTATACGTGCATCAAATGCTTTTACCTAAAACTTGCTAAATTCCAGCCTCAGCCCAATCTGAAGTACCAGTACTTACATAGAAACCTATAGAAAGTAGCCAGAAAGAAATGCTAATATTAAAGAAATACGTCAGATGGATTTAGAGGCTTTCGCATCTGAACTCTTCAAATATAACCCTTCTAATTAATTTATATATTACTCTCTCTGTAGTGACAAATTTGGGGAGAGAACAAATATTCCAAAACTTTCTGAAAATACAATGAGAATTAAAGGTGCAAGAAGCATTGAAAGGGCCCTCGCCCAAGATCGCATAAGAACGCATATTGAGAAAAGGCCAAGATCTTCGCAAGTTAATGTCACAAAGGGCTTTAGATCAGTGGTTCTCAACTCCAGTCCTCGGGGCCCACTGCTCTGCACATTTTGCATGTCTCCCTCATTTAACGTACCTGATTCAGATCATCAGCTCGTTAGGAGAAAGATCCATGAACTGAACTGAGTGTCAGAGTCAGAAACATACAAAATGAGCAGAGGGCCTCGAGGAGTGGAGTTGAGAACCACTGCTTTAGATTACACTGAACAAATTTGGTGTTGACCTGTTTAAATCTCTAAGAGTTTCAATACAATGTCTGAAAATGGCAAAATTTCAAAAAAACAGACTTCCTGTTGGGTTTCGGGCTTCGTACCGGTGGACTCTTTTGTAGGTATTGGTGTGTTACATGTGTCTACCAAATTTCGTACATGTGAGATATAGCTTGAGGGGCACTTCGCTGAAATTTTATAGGTGCCACACCCACTTCTGAAACCCATATCAGATGTACATTTTCACTACTTTTGGTATGTACAAAGTTTCATGAGTTTGAGCATGTTTAGGCCCTCAAAAGAGAATCTGAGCAATTCCAATAGGTTCCTCACACCATCGGTACTCACGACCTAATTAACTGCACAGTTACTAGAAATGTGTACCTTGGATATTACACAATTTGCAGACATTCAAAATGTGTGGAAAAAGGCTTTTTTTCCCCAAAACGTTTCCAACTCTGATTTTGAACCAATTTTGTAGAATGGCCCATATAATTCTGTAATAATGACACTCAGATCTAAGGGAGTTCTTTATATGCTCTTTGCCATCACACCTGGACCACTTCTGAATAGGTTGTTAACAGTTTCTTACCCCCTCTGGGCATGTTCTGAGGAACCATGCTGCTGCCAGTCTCCATGGACTGAGACCCGTCCTGTCCCATCTGTTCATCTGGAGGCATGTAGGCAGGAGGAGGGGTATCAGCTGGTAAAGAGACACCATAGAGAGATAGCGGTGAGACGATGAGGCCTGCTGCAAACAAATGGGCTTCCACTGCAATCCCCTGGAGCCTGAATTCTGATGATTCTTTACAGGAAGCCGCTTTGCATCTTATGGAAACCTTTTAGTGTCAGATTTCGCAAATCTCTTACATCAAACACCCACCTCCGAACAATAACACAGATATTCATGATGTGGAAACAGCTATTTAAAGCCATCATCTGGACAAGTTTAAATATGTGGCATGGCTGTTTATTATTTGGACACAAATACTGTATCCGTTTTTCCACTAAACAGCAAACAGAACAGCAAAATATATTCAAACGCAATCTCTTCCAGAAACAGTTTATGACTAATAAAAGAAAGCACCTCTGGCTCTAAAAAATCCTTGGAAGACGTTATCTAATGCAAGAAGAATTTTAAAAAGGCTTGATAAGTTAATGTTACTACTTTCCAGACAAATTCAATGCAGCCAATGGAAAAGAACGCTGTTAGATTGCTTGTCTGGTGGATCAGCCATATCAGATGAGTTTTTTTTTAATGAACATATAAGAAACTAAATTATATAATTAAATTGGATCTATCTTAAATCAGCACTATCACAAAAAATTTGGGGTTGGTAAGATTTAATGTTTTTGAAAAAAGTTTATCAAGACTGCGGTTATTTAACTTAAAAAAAGACAAAAAAAAAAACTGTAAAATTGTTAAATAATATTATAATTTAAAATAACTTTTGTATATGAATATATTATAAATTGTAATTTATTTGTGATGGCAAAGCGGAATCTTCAGCAGCACTTCAGTGCTAAAATGGCGCTCAAGAAGCATTTCTTACTTAATAATTAGGTAACACCTTACAATAAGGTTTAATGTAATAACTAACATGAACAATACATGTATTACACAATTTATAAATATATGTTAGGTAAAAAGTCACTCATTGTTTGTTCATGTTAGTTAACAGTGCATTATAGTATGTTAAACAACTTGAGATCATAATATTGCATTAGTAAATGCTGAAATTAACAATATTAATAAATGCTATAAAAGTATTGTTCATTCTTAGTTCATGCTAACTAATGAACCTTATTGTGAAGTGTTACTAATAATTATCAATGTTGAGAACAGTTGTGCTGCTTTATAATGTTGTGGAAACTGCAGTACATTTTTTCAGGATTGTTTGATGACTATAAAGTTAAAAAAGGAAATAGGATCTTTTGTAACATTACTGTAATTTTTTTAATTAATTTAATGCATTCTTGTTGAATAAAAGTATACATTTCTTCTAACTAACATCAAACTTTGTCATGGTAGTGTTTAAATATTAAAATGTTCGCAATGCACACTACCAGTCAAAAATGTTTGAACAGTAAGATTTTTAATGTTTTTAAAGTCTCTTCTGCTCACCAAGCCTGCATTTATTTGATCCGAAGTACAGCAAAAACAGTAAAATTCTAAAATAGTTTTGCTATTTAAAATAACTGCCTTTTATTTAAATATATTTTAAAACGTAATTTATTCCTGTGATCAAAGCTATATTTTTAGCATCATTACTCAGTCTTCAGTGTCACATGATCAGCCAGAAAACATTCTAATATGCTGATTTGCTATTCTAGAAACATTTTTTTTATTATTATTAGCAATATTTAAAACAGTCGAGTACATTATTTCAGGATCCTTCAATGAATAGAAAGATCCAAAGATTAGCATTTATCTGAAATAAAAGGTTTTGTAACATTATAAACTATACCATTTAGAAGCCTGGAGTCAGTATAATTAAAATAAATTATAGAAATGAATACTTTTATTTAGCAGGGATGCTTTAAATTGATCGAAAATGATGATAAAGACATTTATAATGTCACAAAACATATACATTTTAGATAAAAGCTGTTTTTCTGAACTTTCTATTAATCAAAGAAACTTGAAAAAAAAAAAAAAAAAAAAAATCAACTCTGTTTTCAACAGAATAATAAATGTTTGAGCAGCAAATCAGAATATTAGAATGATTTCTGAAGGGTCATGTGACTGGAGTAATGATGCTAAAAATTCAGCTTTGAAATCACAGGAATAAATTACATTTTAAAATATATTAAAATAGAAAACAGTTCCAACATTTTACTGTTTTTGCTGTACTTTGGATCAAATAAATGCAGGCTTGGTGAGCACAACACTTTTGACTGGTAGTGTACATCAAAGCTTCAAGTGCTTCCATCACTTAAATCTCTGAGGCAGGTCTGATGCTGTGATGAATCAAGCAATTTCTATGAATAAACCCAGCTTTAGTTCTAACCCACAGCGCTATAAAACATTTGCTGTCCTTCTGCCTGAGTGCACCAGCCTACGGACGCAGGCATCAGCAAATCACTTGATACAGAATAGAGGGGGTGCGGGCTGGTGCCAAGTGATGGGCACCCACCAGCAGAACTGAAGTCACCAGGCTTTGGTGGGCTGCTTAGCTGGCATTTCCATTGTTTACTGACAGAAAACGACAGTGCGCAACTCAGTGTCATATCACAGGTTTATCATTTGCAGTGTCACACATGCATTTGCAATCGCAGCACCAAAGATAATCTGTGTACCTGGCAGCTGGAAGGGGCTGGATGGCCCAGAGCTTGCAGGAGAGTTGGGGTAGGTGCCGCTGCTGGCGGGAGACGGAGGGTAGGGCGAGTTTGGAGAGATGGGGAAGGAGCTTCCTCCGCTGTGCTGCTGGAAGGACTCTGGGAAGGTGGCGTTTAGAGGCATGTGAGGCTCATTGTGACTCAGGTTGCGGAACTGCACCAGCAGACTGTGCTGAGGGTTGAACTCGCTGTGTCGTGGCACCAACACCGGAGGAAGTACTGAGAAAAGATAATAGTATTTTAAACACCATTCTGATTTAAATATTTATGGCAGAAAAAAGAATCTTGCATCCTTGACATCTGCTTGCTGATTGGCCAACTCAGGCTTCAAGGTAATAGCTAAGGCACAACAGATCAGTTTTCCGGCTTCAACAGAAATGTGTTTTCTCTCCTGAGTGACATGTGATATCTGCCCTTGAAAAGCTCGATACAGTGCACATCTCAATCTACAGAGGGCAACAGAGGTTACAGAGATCAGAGGGCCTCTGGGGGTAAAGGATATCTGATAGTCAACACGGTCTATACCGCTGGATATGCAGAGGAAATAATAGGCCACATAACCTCACAGGGGACATATATGTTGACCAGTTCACTTATTTTGTCTGTTTTTTGTGTGCTTGGCATCAACGAAAGCTTATCAGAAAAACACTTAGTTGATAGGCAGATGAAATCAGTTGGAAAGGATTTGATGATGTGGGATTGATCAAATAAGTTTTAATATGGTTCATAAAAAAACAAAATAAATCAAATATCAAATACATGCAGTTTTAGTATTTGTGTGCATATATATATATATATATATATATATATATATATGCGCTGTCAAGCAGTTAATCGCATACAAAATAAGTTGTTTACATAATGCGTGTATACATTTATCATGCATATATAAAGACACAAACATACAGTATATATTTTAAAAATATTTACAATCCTATAATTTATAGGGTGGCATAACGATTAAATCGCGATAAATCACATCCAAAATAAAAGTTGTTTACATGTACATATTAAGGAAAAATTTGTTAGATATACATAGTTTTGATATACATGCAGTTTTTTTTAATATGTACATGTACATACATAAATATACACAGGGCACATCATCTAGTATGTAAACAAACTTATTTTGAATGCAAATAATTGTTTTGCAGCCCTATAATTTTTATGTAGTAGTGTACAGTAGTGTACCATTAGTGTATTATTTAGATATTGTTACAGTTTTTTTACATTTTAAATTTTTAGTTTTGCACTTCACGTTTTCATTTTAATTTTAGTTAAAGTTGTTGTGATTTGTTTTTTTTTGTAATTTTTACTTATTTTATTTATTTATTTATTTTTTAATACGTCTATATAGTTATTTTTTTGTTTCAGTTTTAGTAATTTCAGTGAACAAATGAAAGTAAACGAAAATGAGTAGTTGCTTTGGCATCTAGCTATAATAATATAAATTTCCAAATTATTATTATTATTATTTTTATGTTTTTTATATTATGCCTGGTCACGTTTATTTCAAGTAACAAAAATATATCACTGTGGTGTGCTTTTATCACTTTTTCATAAATGCATCAAAAATAATATGACAAAACGTGTGTAGTAAAATGTCATGAGAAGTAATATAAACACATCAATCATGACTTACCTGGACTTTCAACTCGTTTGTAGTGATAGGGGTTGATGCACACTTCTTTCTGTTTGGAACCAAATGGATACTCGCACACCTCTAGGGGCTTGAGCTCGTGATGGGACTGCAGGTCAGGCCAGCGCCACACGCGACAGTAGATGACGTGAGGGAGGCCTTTCCTGTGGGACACCTGTAGCCGCCCGTCCAGCGACCGGGGGATGGTCACACATTTGCTAGGCTGCCCGGGGCTGCTGAGGGCCTTCTCCAAGTCCTCCATGGCACCCTTTTTCTTCTTCAACTTTTTCACCAGGGCATCCACAGCCTTTTCCGCCCATTTCTCCTCCTCGTCGCCCTGCTTCCAGCCCAGCAACCGCTTCACCGCCGGGCTGGTGAAGGAGAACAGACTGGACATGGAGGTCATAGTGCTGGGCTGCACCAGGAAGCGGGATCTGAAGCGCTTACGGCCCGCAGTGTGCCAGGAAGATGATTATGTGCGTGTTTGTGTATGTGAAGGGGGTAGGGGAGTGGACGAGCTTAGCCTTGTACGACCAAGGACAGGAAGTCGAGGCAGGACGCAGCTGCTGGTGCTCAGGGCTCAGGAAGGCCTGCAGTGAAGCGGGAAGGGGGGTGGAACTGGGTCACAACCACTCCGAGAATTAGTGTAAAGGGCAAATGAGGAATTAAGACTGAAAACGACGATGAGACAACTGTTAGATATTACAGACTAATCCATGCCAGATTCTGGTTGCGTTTAGAGAGACACTTTAAGAAGAGGCACCTGCAACAAAAAGAGAAACTGACATCAGTTTGGAAATAAAATGCATGTATACAATTCATAATGATGACAAATATGATACATATCTAAACAGAGATATCTAAAAATTAGTTTAAACATCACTTTCTTAATAATTTTATTTTTACGCATGCAAAGTTCATGAGCTTATATGTGACCCTGGACCACAAAACCAGTAATAAGGGTCAATTTTTTTAAATTTGAGATTTATGCACCATCTGAAAGCTGAAAAAAAATAAGCTTTCCATTGGTGTATGGTTTGTTAGGATGGGAATCTGAAATCTGAGGGTGCAAAAAAAAAAAAAAAATAAATAAATAAATAAAAATATTGAGAAAATCACCTTTAAAGTTATCCAAATGAAGTTCTTAGCAAAGCATATTACTAATCACAAATTAAGTTTTTATATATTTACAGTAGGAAATGTACAAAATATCTTCATGGAACATGATCTTCACATAATATCCTAATGATTTTTGGCATAAAAGAAAAATCGATAATTTTGACCCATACCATGTATTGTTGGCTATTGCCACAAATATACCCGTGCTACTTATGACTGGCTTTGTGATCCAGGTTAATATATTCTAACAAGATACATGGAATACTTGTACTTCATTTAAACTTTAACATTAAGAGGGAAAAAAAATGTTCTCCCTCAACTTCGAAATCGTCCTTCCCATTTTGGAAGTTCAAAATCGGGGCACCATACCAGTCCATTAAATGGAGAAAAATCAATTTCTTTATGACTGAACGCACTTTATTTAGTTAACTTAAAATATATATATATTTACAAAAAAAATGAATAAATTTCATATTAATTTTTGTCATTTGCAAACCTAAAAATCAGCAAGTTTTATTTTGGCGGGTTGCCGGCAAATTAGCTACAGGTTTTAGCACTGCCGAGTTTAACATGACAGTGAATGTTCTGCGTTTCGCACTGAAACTGGCATTGTGTAGCCTATATTTATGCTTTCATTTAGAATAGAAATCTTATACAGTATGACGGTTAGTCGATCTAAAATGGTGATTGTGCATTAACAGCTGTCAACCATGCTGGTATGCAAATGAGCAGCCTAAACTTATTTACACAGCTTTTTTTTTTTTGGTCGCACATGCAAACCACTTTTGTGCATTCCTGGTGATAAATAAAAACAAATAACTGGAAAAGTCATGTAAATTCACTGCAACATTCGTAAAACTTTTGGAATTCTGAAGTTATTTGAATTTGAATTACAGTTACTTTATTTACTTATTTTAATCTATGAACATTCCAAGATTCTGCACATTAAAAAAATGTTTTGAGAACAAACAGCCAGAAACCAGTTAGCCAATATGATGAGGCCTTTGAATATTATTATGGACAATGGGAAGTTTCTGAGACAAAAAGGATGTGAACTACTGATATAAAATAAATACAATAGCTCATGCATTAACACCAATTTTAACTTAAATTGATGTGGACAGAAAAAAAGTACTTAAGGCTTTATTTTACACTGCAGCTATTCAGCTCTTCACAGCGATGAAAACAGATTAAGATCGTATTCAATTACTACCGACTCTTTGGATAATATAATTATACTACATACAAGTTTTGTAACATGTCCAAACAATTAAACCACTACATCAAGTGCTCACAATGATAAGTTTAGATATTAAAAAAAAAAAAAAAAAACACCACACACAAATAAACAAAAACAATGTCCAGAGGAAGTGTGCAAAAACGCTACCGCCTATTCAATAATAAAACCACACACACTTACACACACATCTGAGGTCTTGTAGATAACTGTTAGGATGTACCCATCTGCCATGTGTTATGGTGAACTACAACAGACTCATTGTGTTGGATCTGTAAGCAACAGCCTCCCGCTGCCCCACCCAGGGAGCTCCCAGAGCGAGAGGCGTACAGCACAGCTGCTGAAAAAGTTGCAAGTGTAACCAGGACAGAAAGGATATAAGACCTCTCAGAGGCACTTCCTGTAGCCACATCCCTTCCCCTTGACCTCTTCAGCTGCCAAACATCAGCCCATTGGTTCTTCGGGACAAAATGTTACTATTCAAAGCACTTCCCACTCCCAGACCACTACAGTGTTTGTCCTGTCAAAACCACGCCATGCTTTATGTAAAATGAGCATGATGGATAAGTAACCATTATTAGTCAAAGGTGCAGTGAAGATGGGCGAACAACAGCCAAACATCTCCAAACAGTAAGTCACCTTCTCTCACTTCGCTGTCAATGTCAGTACAACAGAGCTTCCACGATATTGTTCAGACCCTGTTTGCGTACAGGCATATATATACAACGGAAGCAGGAGCAAATCAAAGCAGCACTGACATTAATAGCACAAGCTGTAATTGACATGTCATTGTCTTCCACCAGGAGTACAGATCTAATTTTGTACTTCATCAGATAAATGAAAGGTAATGTTAGGAGTTCAGTGTACACTACTGTTCAAAGTGTTTGAGGTTGGTAAGATTTTCTGCCCCCTTTTTTTTTAGTTTGTTTTAAAGATTGTTCATGCTCACCAAGGTTGCATTTATTTGATCAAAACAACAGTAAAAACAGTAATATGAAAGATTACTTACAATTAGGTCTGCAACAAACGACTATTTTGATAATTGATTATTCTAGCGATTATTAGTATGATTATTCGGCTTATCATTGCTTATTTCAATTTGATTATTCAGCTTTTGCAATTAGGTAAAATATTGTTATATATACTCTCACAAATAAATAAAGGTAATCAGCTTTTGAAAACCATGTCACGCAATTACAATTATTATACAATTAATATATACAAATATTTTTGGCACACAAAATGAGGTGACAAACTCTCATTCACCATTAAATTAGCTATATGAAAAGTAACTGAATCGACACTTCATTCTACCTAGCATCTCCTTTTGTAGGCCATATGGATAAACATAAATGATAAAATAATAAGACGTTTTATTTTTGGATAAACTATTTTATTCACAACATAATCTCTCTTAAAACACCTTGTAGGCTTATGATAATCAAAACACACACACATTCATGCCTTTTTTTCTTCAGTCGTAAAGGAATCAAGTTTTTTGAGGAAAACATTTCAGGAATCTCCATATAGTTGACTGTGAGTTAGAATGTCCAAAATGCAGTCCGGGTCAATACAGTTAGGGTATGTCGAAAAACTCCCATCTCATTCTTTCCTCCAACTTTAAAATTGTCCTATATCAGTGCAGAAGTATCGACCCAGTGAAAATGCAAAGGAGGACAATTGCCCTTTACAAAAAAAAAAGGTAAAACAGCGATGAGGACGATTCTGAAGTTGAAGGAGAAAATGAGACATACCCTAACTGTATTGACCCGGATTACACAGAGTACGCATGCGCATCGCAGAGCTAGAAAAGGTTAGCAATTGAGGTTAAAACGTATATACTTTTTTTATTTATTTATAACTTTTTTAAATGACTGAACGTTTCGCTAGATAAGATCCTTAGTCCTCAGCTGGGATCGTTCAGAGCCCCTTAAAGCTGCATTTAAACTGCATTTTGGATGTTCAAGCTCATGGGCACCATTGAAGTCCACTATATGGAGATAATTCCTGAAATGTTTTCCTAAAAAACTATTTCTTTACGACTGAAGAAAGAAAGGCATTAACATATTGGATAACAGCATGAGTACATTATCTGTAAATTTTTGTTCTGGAAGTGAACTACTCCTTTAACTGCTGCTTTCTCACC
>JAHKKF010514214.1:0-17836 GCA_019740295.1 Labeo calbasu | reverse complement strand
CCCTTATACTCACTTCTGCTGTAAGTGAAGCTGGATCACGAATGATTCGCATGAACATAGACGGATATATGTAGATCAGGAGGTGCATTCCCTTCACAAACAAACGTAATCTACTGCATCTTCAGCGGCTCAGATGACGGGTGTAAATGACGACCACTATGTTCATTATTGCATCCAGCAACACAACACCTCAATCGCTCAATCTGAGATATTCTTGTCCAACTTACATCCCTGCTCCGGCATCGAAACAAAGAGGGCGGACTGTTACAGCTGATCTGAGGTAAAACGCTCATATCAATCAACTATCGTGGGAGCGGCCTAAGTGGGTGTGACGCCACAATGACAGGCATCTGAGAATGACTCAGCACATTAAAGTTCAAACAACATGTAAAAGTGAACTTTGCATCCGATGACCCCTTTAAATGCAAATGAGCTTTACTCACCCTGCCCCTCTCTTCTGTTGAGTGACAAGCAGTGCTCTGTTTACTTTAGCCGCATTTAGCCGCGTTTAGGCACTAAACTTGCTGACTAGCATGTTATTAGGAAAGACGATTGCAAAGATTCATAAAAAAAAAACACTTTTACTCACTTCTGCTGTAAGTGAAGCTGGATTATAAATGATTTGCACGAACATAGATGGGTATATGCAGATCGGGAGGTGCATTCAAACAAACATAATCCACTGCATCTTCAGAGGCTCAGATGTCAGGAGTAAATGTCAACCACTATGTTCATTATTACATCCAAGAACAGAACACCTCAATCCTTAGGAGCCATTCTTGTCTACGTCCCTGCTCCGGCATGAAAAAAAAATGGCGATCAGACTGTTACAGCTCATTCAGGGTGGGTCTAAGGTAAGATGCCAGTGTCAATCAAACTATCATGGAAGCGACTTCTGTCAGTGTGACGTCACACAGACTAGAAGCTGAGAATGGCTTGATTTGAAAAAGGGGAAATTATTTTTACAGATTAATTAAAAAACACTGGGTGGATTTGTATCATTATAGGGTAGATGTGTACGCACACTGCCAACACACATTAATGTTCAAACAACATGTAAAATTGAACTTTGCATCCGATGACCCTCTTTAAAGGGATAGTTCAGTAATTAAAATTAGCCCTTGTGATACTCACTCTTAAGCCATTCTATGTGTAAATGTGTAACTTGGTGTTTGGGTTTTGTTTGTCGTTCTTGTTTTCATGTCTTTTATTTTGAAGTTTTGCCATGGTCCTTGTCTAGTCATGTGATTCCCTTGCCCTCTTGTATTCCTGCTATTTGTTCCTCTGTTCAATGTGTCATGTTCTTGTTGGTTGCTTTAGTCATGTGTCTGTTTGCTCATTGATTGGTTTGCGTTCTGTGACCCTCATTGTTTGGTATATATAGCCCTCATGTAGCCATTAGGTGTGTTCGACTTGCTCGATCAAATTCTGACTTGAAGCAGTGCATGCCGGTTAGAAATTTTGTCTGACTTGAGACGGCGCAGACACCTTGTGACTGTCACGTGTGGAATCAAAGTACCGTGATAGCGATTCGAGAGCAGCTGGCTGATTCAGCCGCCACAGTTTCTTCAGAGAGGCTGCAGGAGCTCTGATGACGACACAGCTGTTTCACGATTGGCCAGATTCACCGCATGACAGCGATCATGTATGTTTCGGGTTTATTCTAACATCCTCAAGTCCGATAATGCTCACAAATCTGTATTTTTAGAACAGTGAAAGTGTTTTTACTGTAGTCGCAATGTTATATTGAGTTATGTTTGTCATAAAACACTGATAAAAGCATATCTAACCCCACTTTATTAGTATTTAAATAGTATATGTTTATGCTGAACATTATTCTTGTTCAGATGCTGCTGTATTAAGCAGTATATGAAACGTGTTTTTGTTGCTTATGTTGCTGTTGCGGTGTATTTGACAAATATTGCATTTAATTCACTTAATCTGCGATAGAGCATGCAAACACCATGAGAGTTTCACTAACGAGAGCAAAAAGTGTCCGACTTGACGCCTCCGTTTTCAACTCCGCCCCCAACTGCTCTCGGCTAATCACGTTGATCGCCATCTGCAGCCGTAGTTCAAATCGAACACACCTATAGTCTCTTGCCGTGTATTAATGTTGTAACCTGCTGTCGGTGAGTTGTTTATATCAAGTCTGTTTATGTCAAGTCAAGCCTGTTTCATGCCTAGTCTGTCCATTCTATGTCAGGTCTGTTTAAGTCATGTCAAATCAAGTCTGTTTCATGCCAAGTCAAGCTATTGTCAAGTCAAGTCTTTGTTTGTTTGTATTTTGAATATTACGCACTGCTTACCCATATGTCCTGTGTCATCCTCTAGAATGCCACTTTCTTGTGAGTTCACATACAACAATTAGCGAAAGCTAGAAATAATGGTTCATAAAATTTTAAATGCAGATTCTTTTGTTACACATACATCGATTCACTTCGGAACCATGTACCTTTTATGATGGATGGATGCACTTTATTGGACTTCAAAATCTTGACCCCCATTCACTGCCATTATAAAGCTTGAAAGAGCCAGGATATTTTTTAATATAACTCCAATTGCATTCATCTGAAAGAAGCAAAGTCATATACACCTACGATGACTTGAGGGTGAGTAAATCATGGGGTTATTGTATATGGAATACAACCTGGATTTGTATATTATTAATATTGCTGGCTCTGCTAAATGAATGAATGTAAAAGTAAAAGAATCAAAGAAAATTCCTTGAAATATTCAAATAAAAGAGGAAGACTAAAACAAGGGTTTTCAAAACACTGCACATTTTTTATGTCTCCCTTGTTGGACACATCCATTTTAGCTCTTGTAGTCTGTACTAAAGAGCTGATGAATTGAATCCTACCTGGTCTCATGGCAAAAACGTACCTGGGGGCACTTTTTCGCAAAATGTGAAATACGTACCACTGCAGTTTCCAAAAGAAATGAACACTAGAGGCAGTAAAACTCAGACACCTTTTATTCCTTTTCACACGAAGTATGATTTACAGAGTTTCGATTAATAAAAAAAGTGTATTTTTCACACAATTACTTGAAGAGTATTATGTTATGACTTCAAAACAATTTTAATATGCTAGGAGATTTGATGTTGATGTTTTCAATGTTCGCATCACATATCCAGCTTCATATCGGGTTTTCATAGATGGTAGGCTTGTTCGGTAGCTCACGCAGTAGGGAGATGTACTTGAGAGGTGGAGAGAGGCCAATAGCATTTGCCTCATGCACCTTGAACAAATCAGAGAGCAAGTATGCCCAGATCGAGCGAGAAGCTTTGGGAATCATTTTTGGTGTTCGAAAATTTCACCAGTATTTGTATGGTAGGCCATTCATACTGCTCACTGATCACTGGCCTTTAACCACCATTCTTGGGCCACACACCGGATGCAGAGATGCACACACATATAAGATATTGGAAGGCTGAGTTGCATGGGAATGCAGATGGTCTATCAAGACTACTGTTACCTGTGACATATCTTGGGAGCAAGCAGAAAGACATTTTCTATTTTGAACAACACAGGTGAGAAGATGCACACGGACAGATCCAACCCTAAAAGACATCACCAACTTGAAGCCAAACCTGGCTAGAAAAAAATGAATTGTCAATTCATTCAGGATGCCTTCTCTGGGGACAAAGAGTAATCATAGCCCCAACTCCGAGGAAACCTGTCCTCCAGCAGCTTTATGTGGGCCATTGTGGCATGGTGTGAATGAAGGGACTGGCAAGAAGTTACTTTTTGGTGGCCTGGTCTTGATGGGGACATCAAAAGCAAGGTCATGCCCATCTTGCCAGAAGGTGAGGAATGAACCTCAGCTGGCCCCATTACACCCGTGGGACTGACCAGAAACCCCTTTGGCAGCGTGTACATGTGGATTTTGCTGGGCCAGTAGAAGGGAAAATGTTGCTAACAGTCATGGATGCCCACAACAAGTGGCCCGAAGTTGCTGTTATGCACTCTACAACTGCAGAGAAAATAGCAGTAAAACTGGGTGAAATATCTCTGGTACGAATCCTGTGTAACTACGGTTCAACAAAACAGTTCAAATCTGCACACACAGAAGATTCAAATGGCACGTTTGTGTCAACAAATGCGTTTTTATATCAGTTTTGCATTTGTCAACACTATCGGGTAGGTTTAGGGTTGGGTTTGGTGTAGGTAATATTTCCAACACGATAGAGCATTAACTTTTAGCGACAGTCCTCGTATATTTGAACTCTGAAACTCCGCAATACGTACCTGAAACAACATAACAAAAACACAGCAATACGTACCTGTGTCAACGTAATAAAACATGCCAGGGTTCATGTATTGAACCTTTGAACCTTTTGAACATTTCTCTTTGAAACTGCCACGAAACGTGCAGTAAGGTACGTAAAAAACGGTGCTGCAGAAAAGTACCCAGAGGTACGTATTTTTATGAGACTGGGTTGATTAAATCAGGTGAGTTAAATGAGGAAGACATACAGGTGGGACACAAGTGGGAATGTCCAGTCAATCACATGTCATGTTAATATATTTCCATCAATTATGGCCAAAAAAGAAGAAGAAAAAAAAAAAAAACAGCTTTAAAAACAGTTAAAATATTGTATAATTTTATAAACTTCATGTCTAATGTTTTTAAGTTTGACATAAGGTAGCTCCAGACTATGCTTGTTGGAAGCAGTGACATCAAATTAGGAGTCCTGGTAAGGTCGGGTTAGATCGATGTTCCCTGACTTCACAGGACAGATAACTGACTTCAAGCAGTGTTCCAGACATTATTTCCAAGTAAGAGGTGGGAAAAATCTGAATTTCGAGTTTTCGAGCTGCATTAACTACAGTACATTACAAATGTAGTACATTCACAAATTCTGAAATACAAAATAAGTCCTATAAAGCAAGAAATCTTCTTCAACTTCCAGGTTTTCAGCATGTTGTGGCTCCGAGAAATATTTCTGGCTCTATGAGCGACAGGTCGTGACTCTTGCCTTACTGACAATTTAAAAATAAACCAATCACAATTCTGTATTTTTGTCAGTATATCGGCAATGATGGCATATGTGGATTTGTGTGTGGGACAGCGCTTCAGGCTGAACATTGTGAGCCCTGTCGCCTGACTAGAGGGAAGGATAATATTTGACGTTTATTTAATACTAGTATTAAGTAGGACAATGAGGATTCAGAGTGACACAACCTCACATAGTTTACTGCAGGCACTTTTTTTAGCAAATATGAATCAAGATCACATCATTTTTAGAGGGGCTAAGGTTAAAGAAAGAGGTACTGAAGCCCCCTTAAAGGGATAGTTCACCCAAAATTGAAAATTTCATAATTTACTCATCATCATTACCCATCACTTACTGTTGAGTTTCTTTGAGTATGAGTTTCTTTCTTCTGTTGAGCACAAAAGAAGGTATATTGAAGAATGCTGGTAATCAAACACTTGCTGGAAGCCATTGACTTTCACTGTAGGGAAATAAATAAATAAATACTGTAGAAGTCAATGGATTCCAGAAACTATTTGGTTGCCAACATTTTTAAAAATGTCTTCGTTTGTGTTCAACAGAAGAAACTCATACAGGTTTGAAAAAAAAAAAAAAGAAATAAATTGGGGCGAACTATCCCTTTAAATAGGGTCTAACATTGCCTGTGACTCCAAGACTGTTTCTTCCATATAGTTGGTAATTACTTTATAGGTCAAGACAAAAATATACTTGTTATATAAGAATATATGACAACCTATTACAGAGGCAACAACAACTTATGATTAAACTTAAAAGATGAAAGTGAGAGACCAGGACAAAATAGTACATAAACTAAGAGAGAACAACTTCAGAAAAGTGCTTAGCTCAATAAGCCAAAGCAATTTGTTGAAGCATCCTGGTGTTTTCATGGGGACTGTGGAACGGCCAACAGAAGCGAAGAGCCAAACAAGCCTCTTTTGTAGATAATACAGCATCATCTGAGTAATGTACATACACTAGAGCATTGCTTTTGTAAGCTATGGCTCTTTCATTCCCCTCTGAGTCTGTCTGTGTGGTCTCCTGACATTTTTTTTTTCTCTTGTATTGTGCCTGTGCTTGGCTTCTGGCCTGTCTTGTGGGATCGCAGAGCCTCCCCGGTTCAATGAAACAACCTGGTGGAGGGACTTGAATGTTTAGTGCTTGTGCTGGATCCCGGCTGTCAAGTCCACTGAGGGCAGCTATCTCTCAGGCAGACCTCGGCCAGCATGGTCCTCTACATAATTCATCAGGACAGGCAGGCAGGCCTACATCTGCCAGTTCCACTTGTTCTTCATCAACCCACCCCTCAAGAACATCATGTGCATTTACTGATAAATTAAAATTTGTTTAGTAGATATCACAAATGTACATTCAATACAATTAAGCGTAATAGTACATAAATCATTGGCAGATTTACATTTATTGGTTTCAAATAAACATTTTAGTGCCACTCTCACTTTGAAAGTGTTGTGAAACATGCATGAAGAAATGTAATATAATTTTTTAGAAATGTCATCACTGGCACATTTTTCCATTGAGCTTTATTTGGAATTTTCATTCAGAATAGAGGGATGGAAAGCGAGGAAAAAAAAAAAAAGATTGGTCAGGGTTAGATGTCATACTGTAGTTTTGTTGGTAGCATGTGGGGATGGGGTCATTCACATTATACAGCAACACAGATCATTTGGACCAAAATGACTGTTACACTTAAGCATTTTATAAGAAGTTGTTGTGCTTTGTCAAAGCATGGATTTATGTTATAGAAATCACAGTTTGAGACCTGAGGAACTATTTGATGTCACTTTGTCAATACTGCCCTTAACACTGACTAAAATGAGTGCAAAAGAACTACTTGCAATATTTTTCCCTTTCTGCAAAGAAAAAAAAAAAAAAAAGGTTAATCATTATATTTTAGAAACTGTAATGTTCTTAATAAACTTTGAGGCGGGTCGGTGCCAACCAAACCAAAACTGTCAACAGTCTTCTCAACTGCACTGTTTTTCAGGCTCATTAGACCGAAGGTGACAAATATGAGAAGCGGTCAGCAATAAACACATTTAATTATAAATGCAGAATGCAAAGGTCTCAAGACATGTTTTTCAACCTACATTTATCTGGGGAAAAAAAAAACAGTAGCCGAAGACAAATTAAACTAATTAAAAATAGTGCAGTTGACTGGAGGTTTATATGACTTTAGATTGACTTCTAAAGAGTATAATACATATGCATTATATGTAATGTATTATGTTTTATTAGTAGTAGCAGCTAATAATAATAAGAATAATAATACTAAAAAGATTAAAATAAAAATTAATGATAAGTGAGTTAACTTCGCATTAAGGTGCATTTTCACATGTTATAGATGTATATAACTTGTTAATAAATGTTTCACTGGTGCATAAATTTTTCATAAAAGGTTCACAGCTATTGACTTTACATTAAGGTTCCCTTTCAAAGATTATTAATGTTCATAACTCATTAATAAATGGTTCACATGTGTTCACTTTACATTAAGGTTTATTTTCACAGGTTATTAACATCTATAATTCACAAATAAATAGTTCGCCCTACATTACGTTTTTTTTTTTTTTTTTTTTCCAAAAATAAAGTTTGATAATTTCATCTTGATAAACAAAAGGTATAATTTTTAGCATTGCAGTGGATAGGCACCATGAACTTTTGCAGAGTATCATGAGTAAGATACAGAGCAGCTTCTGGTAAGCAACATAGTAAGAACATTAACATGAGTCATAAGATATAAATGAGAAAACTATAAATAAAATAGTCTGTTTTTGATGCATCATTAAATAAATCAGAAATCCGGTTTTGAGAAAATGAGTAAATATGTTTAATAAGCATTTAAAACATGTGAGTTAAAATGTCTCAACATTTGGCAGAAATTGTATTAATATCACATTTTTGTTTTATTTATGCATTTATAATATATATGACCCTGGACCACAAAACCAGTCATAAGGAAAACATTTTCAAAACTGAGATTTATAAATCATCTGAAAGCTGAATAAATAAGTTTTCCATTGGTGTATTGTTTGTTAGGATAGGACAGAGTTTGTTAGGATATTAAAGTTGTCTAAATGAAGTTCTTAGCAATGCATATTACTAATCAAATATTAAGTTTTGATATATTTATGGTAGGAAGTTTACAAAAAATCTTCATGGAACATGATCTTTATTTAATATCCTAATGATTTTTGGTATAAAAGAAAAATCAATAATTTTGACCCAAACAATGTATTGTTGGATATTGCTACAAATATACCCGTGCTACTTCTGATTTTGTGGTCCAGGGTCACATATTATAGCGGTCACACTTTATTTTAGGGTCCAGTTCTCGCTATTAACAAACCATTAACTATGGCTTCAGTAAATTCCTAATTTGCTGCTTATTAATAGTTAGTAAGGAAGTTGTTAAGTTTAGGTATTGGGTAGGATTAGGGATGTAGAATATAGTTACGCAAAATAGGTGCTTTATAAGTACTAATAAACAGCCAATATGTTAATAATGCTAATAAGTAGCTAGTTAATAATTAGAATTGTTCCCTATACAAAAGTGTTACCATCATAACTTTCCATTTGTTTGTAAATGAGACATTTATGAACACCTTTATAAACACTTTACAAATGGAACATTAAAGCTGCAGTCCTGCAAATGCAATTATTTGCAGAATTATCCTCACGACAAGGGTTGTGCACCAGCACGGTTCCTCAAAGCTGATGAATCTAATGTTTTGAGGAGTATGTGTGGCTGTCAGTCACTGCACAAATGTGGATACATAGGAATCACAGATTCTAGCCTATGTCTTGGAATATATGACCAAATATATGACCAAAATAAGATTTTTCACCAGATATTGTCATCTGAACAAGTAAGTAACAAGTCTGGGAACTGGGGTAATAAGCACTACAATAATTCAGGCTACCAATGGCGATTTGCTTAGCTCAAATCATATCAAACTGTGCAAATTATTATTATTGTTTACAGACATGACATAATGACTTGGCGTTAATGAACCTACCTTGTAAATTTAATGTTAATGTCACCTCACCCATATTTACCATCAGAAATACATTCATACTGTATGTATACAAATGAAAAACTGTCTGATTTTAACATTTGGGTTACTGAACTTACCTTGTTAATTTATACAGCGGTATGTAGATGAAGAGAGTCAAGCATAAAAAGAAACATAGAAGGCCAGTATCAGAAACACATTGATATGTATACAAATGAAAAACTTTCTGATTTTATATTGTAATACTTATTTCAACTGAACTTGCCTTGTTAATTTAATGTTGTCACATGACCCACACTTACAACGGTAAGCAGAAAGAAACAAACAAGACCAGTATTAGAAATACATTGATTTTATGGTGTATACAAATGAAAAACTTTTTGGTTTTATGTTATAATAAACATTGGGGTTACTGAACATACCTTGTTAATTTTATGTTGTCACGTGGCTCACATTTACCATTGTAAGAACTCAAACGATGGCATGTAGATGAATAAAGAGTCAAGCACAGAAAGAAACAAAGACCAGTATCAGAAATACATTGATTTTATGGTGTTTACAAATGAAAAACATTCCGATTATATATTGTGAAAATTATTCTGCTTTTATACTGTAATAAACATTTGGGTTATTAACATACCTTGTTAATTTAATGTTGCTACATGGTCCACATTTACCATGGTAAGGGCTCAAATGTAGATGAAGTGAGTCAAGCATAGAAAAACACATAGAAGACCAGTATCAGAAATGCATTGATTATAACATTATGAATGATTATATATGGTGATAAACATTTGGGTTTCTGAACTTACCTTGTTAATTTAATGTTGTCACATGACCCACATTTACCATGGTAAGGGCTCAAATTTAGATGAAGTGAGTCAAGCATAGAAAGAAACATAGAAGGCCAGTATCAGAAATACATTGATACTGTATGTATGTAAAAAGTATGTAAAAACAAATGAAAAACTTTCTAATTTTATTTGAAAATAAAAATTTGGGATACTGAACTTACCTTGTAAATTTATACAGCAGCATGTAGATGAAGACAGTCAAGTATAGCAAGAAACATAGAAGACCAGTATCAGAAATACATTGATTTTATGGTGTTTACAAATGAAAGACATTATATTGGGATAAACATTTGGGTTACTGAACTTACCTTGTTAATTAAATGTTGTCACATGACCCACATTTACCATGGTAAGGACTCAAACAGCAGCATATAGATGAAGAGAGTCAAGCATAGAAAGAAATAAAGACCATTATCAGAAATACATTGATTTTATGATTTGAAATACATTGACTTACAAATGAAAAATATTCTGCTTATATATTGTAATAAACATTTGAATTGTTAACATACCTTGTTAATTTAATGTTGTTACATGGAAGTACAGTATCAGAAATACACTGATATGTATACAATTAACAAAATATATATATATTTTTTTATATTGCAATACATCTTTCAATTACGGAACTTGCCTTGTTAATTTAATGTTGTCACATGAACCACATTTACCATGGTAAGGGCTTAAATTTAGATGAAGTGAGTCAAGCATATGAAACACAAAAGACCAGTATCAGAAATACACTGATATGTATACAAATGAAAGAAAAAAAATAAAAAATAAACGTTCTGATTTTATGTTGTAATAAATATTTCAATTATTGAACTTGCCTTGTTAATTTTATGCTGTCACATGGACCACATTTACCATGGTAGGGGCTCAAACAGTGGCACGTAGATGAAGAGAGTCAAGAATAGAAAGAAACACAGAAGACCAGTATCAGAAATACATTGATTTATAGTGTATAGAAATAATAATAATAATAATAAAAAATCTGATTTAAATTGTAATAAATATTTGAATAATTGAACTTGCCTTGTTAATTTAATGTTATCACATGGCTCACATTTACCATGGTAAGGGATTAGACCATGTAGTGCCATGTAGATAAAGCAAGTCAAGCATAGAAACACAGAAGACCAGTATCAGAAATACAATGATATGTATGCCTATGAAAACATTTCTGATTTTATATTATAATAAACATTATATTATAACACAATGTTGTCACATGACCCACATTTACAATGGTAAGGGCTCAAATTTAGATGAAGTTAATCAAGCATAGAAAGAAACATGGAAGACCAGTATCAGAAATGCATTTATATGTATACAATTAATAAAAAATGTTCTGATTTTAAATTGCAATACATATTTCAATTATTGAACTTGACTTGTTAATGTGATGTTGCCACATGGACCACATTAACTGTTGTAAAGACTCAAACAGTGCCATGTAGATACAGGGAGTCAAGCATGGAAACATAGTAGACCAGTGTCAGAAATACATTGATATGTATACAAATGAAAAACTTTCTGATTTTATATTATAATAAACATTTGGGTTACTGAACTTACCTTGTTAATTTAATGTTGTCACATGGTCCACATTTACCATGGTAAGGGCTCAAACAGTGGCGTGTAGATGAAGCGAGTCAAGCACAAAACAGAAGACCAGTATCAGAAACACATAGACTTTATGATGTATTCAAATGAAACACATTCTGATTTTAGACAGAAATATTCTTTTTGTGTTTAATTATAAACAGAAGTTAATGATTATTTCTTGCATTTCTATAGATATTTACCTTCATGGGAAGACTTTTTGCACCCTAGCTGTACACAAGAACTAAAGACTACAAACTACAGCAACATCCAGTGCATGACATCATAATAGTCATAGAATGTTTAGGTGCAAATCAACATGGCTGCAGCTCAGCGTTCCATTTTAATGTTACATACAATCTGCTGTTGTACAACCCTATCAAAGCTAAAAATATAGGTATAATATAATGCTTAAAAATAAATTATTTAAATAAAAATAAATGATTAGTGTGTTCACTTTACTTTAAGGTGCATTTTCACAGGCCGTTGATGTTTATATCTCAATAAATGTTTTACATGTGTTCATTTTACATTAAGCTTCCCTTTTACAGCTTATTAACATTTATAAATTATTAATAAATGGTTCACAGTTGTTCACTTTACATTAAGGTACCTTTCCACAGGTTATTAACATCTATAATTCATGAATAAATGGTTCACCCTACATTAAGGTTCCCAGGTAACTAATATTGAATTTTTTGGTCACACTTCATGTTAAGGTCCAGTTCTCGCTATTAACAAACCATTAACTACAGCTTTTGCCTCAATAAACTCCTAATTTGCTGTCTATTAGTAATTACTAAGGTAGTTGTTAAGTTTAGGTATTGGGTAGGATTAGGGATGTAGATTATGGTCATGCAAAATAGGTGCTTTTTAAGTAACCCTAAACAGCCAATATGTTAATAATAGGAATGCTAATAAGTAACTAGTTAATAGTGAGAATTGATCCTTACACAATTTAATTGTTCCCTATACAATATAGAGTGTTATCGATATAATTTCTTAAACTGTCTGCATTATTTTAAAGCTTACAGCTGTTCTGTGATTCCATTCCTGAGCTTTTTCCAGCAAAACATGATATTCACAGTTGACAGTAGCCTGATAGAGAGGCAGTAGAAGACTTGACAGGCTTTTTTGGCTCCCCCGCTGGGACTTGGTTTAGTCTGGATCACAATTTAAAATTTGGCTTTGATACTGGTGTTTTCAAGCTCTTCAGAACTGCCAACAACAAACCTGCTGTAGGGAAGTCCGGGAGCAATTGTGTTTTTACATGTTTTACATTGTCATTCCTAAATCACAGACTGCTTCAAATCTACATGTCAACTTAAAAACATGCACTGTGGTCCAATGAGACCACATTGGAAATCTGGGAAGCCTTCAAAATCGAATGTACTTGAATTATATTGTACTATACTAACAGTTCTTTAAATCCTGCATCGTGCAGTAAATGGGTGCCGTCAGAATGAGCATCCAAACTGCCGATAAAAACATCACAGTAACCCTAAGTAATCCACACCACTCCAGAGAGAAAAACTGCATGTTTGTAAAAAAAAATAAAAAAAAAATAAATAAATAAAATGAATCCACATTTCACAAGATATTAAATCATGGACTGGAGTGGTGTGGATTATTGTGATGTTTTTATCAGCTGTTTGGATTCTGACAGCACCCATTCACTGCAGAGGATCCATTGGTAAGGTACATTTGGTAATGCTACATTTCTCCAAAACTGTTCCCATGAAGAAACAAACTCATCTACATCTTGGCTGGCCCAAGGGTAAATCAATTTTCAGCAAATTTCTGGGTGAACAATTCCTTTAAAAGTATGGAACAATTGAATCACTCAAATGATAGATCTCGCCACAAGCATAGCAGACGGGAGGTGTTATGATTTCCCATGGCAGCTCTCTGCAGAGCAATGAATGAAGAAATTGCATTAGCTCTCCCCACATCTCGCCACATCAGTAACGCCATTTCATTTGTCTAACATTTTTCATCTCATCTGTCCGCATGTGATGTGCCTCAATCAAAAGAACATTGCCTTAAAATTGTGGGAGATATGTTATATTAGGTGGAGGTGTTACATCTTCATCACTCCTATGTGTTGACTCGACATTTCCACCTGAAATGCTGCCATTTGCTTTATCCGTAAATGACAAGCAGAGGTGAGGATAAGGGCACAAATAGGGGTGGGGATGAGTTGTTGGCCATTATCTGAGAAAGGCTCATACAGCCTTAACCAGCCATGAAAATGAAATGGATTAAACGCAGCAACAAGAGTCAACATGATGAAGACAAATAACGCATCCAAGCCAGATAAGCACTGGCCTGAAGGAAGTTTATAAGAATAAGAAACTTTCCTTATGTAATGTAGTGATGTATTATAACTGTAGAGGGTATAATGGTTAGGGAGTAAGAGGCTGTTCACACAGAACACATTCTTCCATTACACTGCTCTATTTCCATTGTTTTTCTTTGTAAACCGGCACTAGACAGACATCTTTGACTGTTGCACTCATATTTTACATCCTTTGTAGAATCTCACACATGACAAAGAGTTCCAAAAACACGGTTCGTAAGGTGCTGTATGTAATATTTGTGACTGTACTAAAGCATACTGTAATATGTTTCCAGATATTTAGGAAACATTATAGTTCACATATTTATTTCTCTGAAAAACAATGCAAAAATATTCTGCTTTAAGTTGTGGGTTCTGAGTCGGATGTCTGTTTTTATTTTGGGCTACATCCGAAAGTTCTAAAATGCTGCTTTCGGAGGCAGCATTGCAAAGCAAGAAGGCATCAAGGCACAACCGAATCCAAATTCTGCTTCACTTCCTGTCTTCGGAGGTACCTTCTTCTGATTGAATTTTGAAGGCAGCATAGATGTATCCTTCGCTGCCTTCGATTTCCCACAATCCTGTGCGTGTGTCATATAAGCTATATAAAAAAAAAAAATATTCTGGTGAAATTAAACTTGTTACTTTATATAACAAATGATATCTTGACCATAACATACTTTATGAATAGTAATAGTGTAAAAAGCATAATAAGTAATATTGTTTCCACCAATTCCACCAAGTGGTATTTTTGTAATATTTATAAGAAATATATACTTTCACATATCACACCGACAAAGGCCGCTCCCATGATAGTTGATTGACATGACCGTCTTATCTTAGACCCGCCCTGACTGAGTTGTGAACAGTCCTGACTCTGACCGCCATTGTGTGTACTCCGGTGCAGGGGAGGACAAGAATGTCTCCGACTGAGTTGTTCTGTTGTTGCATCTCATAATTATCATAGCAGTCATCATTCCCAACATCTGATCCGCCGAAGATACAGAGGATGAACATTACATTCGTTTTAGAAGGTACTACGGCATCCCTGAAGACATTGTGTCGGACAGAGGACCACACTTTGTTTCCAGGGTATGGCTGACTTTCTCCTCTCTACTAGGTGTGACTGTAAGCCTGTCCTCAGGATACCACCCTCAGTCAAACGGGCAGACGGAATGCAAAATCCAGGAGATCGGGCGCTTCCTCTGAACCTTCTGTCACAGCCACCAGAACTCCTGGAGCCAGTTCCTAGGCTGGTATGCCCAGAACTCTCTGTGACAACCAGCCACTGGACATACCCCACTCCAGTGCGTACTCGGGTACCAGCCGCCACTGTTTCAATGGTCTGGGGAACCCTCGGGTGTGCCATCTCTTGATCACTGGTTCCGGGAGAGCGAGAGAGTCTGGGACGAAGCTCATCATCAACTTCAGAGGGTAGTGCACCGACAAAGGATCCAGGCAGATGCTTGACGAGCCAACACTCCCGAATACCAACCAGGGCAGTTGGTCTGGCTTTCCACGCGGGACATCCGGCTACACTTGCCCTGCAAGAAGTTAAGTCCTAGATACATTGGTCCCTTTCCCATAGTCCGTAAACTTAATCCTATCACTTACCTTCTCAAATTACCAGTCACTTACCGTATTCACCCAACATTCCATGTGTCACTCCTCAAGCCATTTCACTTACCTCAGTCTACTTCCTCCACAGAGCCTGGCCAGACAATGGAACCCCCTCCTTCTTTGGAGTTGGAGGATGGCACCATACTCCGTTCAGGAGATTCTGGACTCCTGTCGCCATGGTGGCAGATTGGAATACTTGGTGGACTGGAAGGGCTACGGACCGGAGGAATGGTCCTGGATTCCACAGCTCTCCTCACTGTATACCACAAATCCCATCCTGTCCGACAAGCGCCCCGAGGACGAGGTCGGCCACCACGAAGGCAGGGTCCGTGGCCCTCAGGAGTGGGCCGTGTGGGAGGGAGTACTGTCACGGATGAGCCAGGCTCTTTCACCTCCCAATCACAGCGTGCACCTTTCCTGGAATACTAACCGGACACACCTGCTCATCATCACTAATCACCTCCCTATATAAACACACGCTTCACCTCCATTTAACGTCTGGTCTCACGCATAGCAACTCAAGAGAAAAAAAAAAAAAACACTGCTTTCCACTGAAATTTTATTGCGTTGCACAGTTTTTTGTTTGTTTTTTTTTTTTTTTTTTGGTGCTTTAATATTTTACACTATTCCATTCAAATTGCAGATTTCTTTGCAATTTCCCACTTTACGTACTTCCTCGATTTCATCAAAATATGGTATTATATTCAATGAAACATGGCAATATCATGGTAGGTTCTTTTTTATTTCATTCCCATGTGGAAAATCTATTGTGTTTTTTCTTCTCCTAATAACTCAATAGAGAGCAGCTGCAGTCTGGGTGATTTCATAGCAAACTCTATATAGAGGTCACCATGTCACAGAAATGTCTCCCATGTGCACTGTGTCCCTCTGTTGCTCTCTTAACTGGCATTCACACCGCCTTTTACTGGAATCCACTCTATCAATCCCCAGCAGGAAGTAAAGACCTTCAAAACAATGTCACTAGACAGCCATATTCAAAGGACTGCCACTTAGCTTAATTAGACTGATGAGGAAAATGCATCACTTCACTGCTACCAACACAAGCCTCAGCACCGCCATGAGCTTTATTTCAGTCCACAGCTCACTTTCTACTGGTATCCATAACAACATAATGGGTGAAAAAAAAAAAAAAAAAACACTGGACTGTTTGGATAACACTTCAGATATGCATACGTAGTCTGAAAATAGATACACGCTGCATATACAGTACACATTTGCATGCATCTACGTGTCAATGAATTAATGCATAAAGGTTGTAATATCTCTTTGAAATTCCCATTTTACTCAGTAATGTCACATTATTGTGGTGAAATGGATTTTTAATGCTGTTTCGTGTTGAATACAAGAAAGTATTTTTGCACAATATACGGGGGTTGGTGGAACATGCCATCTCTAAAGCTTCGAAATCAGCCTTAAATGTCCTTAACTAGTGTCATACAAGGTACAAAGGGGAGGAAAAATGAATTTGCTTGGATTATATATAAAAAAGAATGCTTGGAAAAGCTCTGACACAAAATCCAGTCAAGTCTATTTGGTCTGAGAGATGGGAAATGAAAAACTGCTGCCTGAAGGAAGGAGGCTGGTGTTGTGCGTCACTGTGTCACGCTCTTCAAACAATGACAGCAAGCCATTTCAAGTCCATTCAGTCTCAGTGTATTTACTTTCACTCCCCTTTCTCCACTATTGCCCATTTAATCAAACCTTGACTCTGTGTGATGGCAGAACAAGTGCTAAAGCTAAGCGCCTCGGCAGCTAAACTGTATACTAATAATAGATCCTACTAAATGCAATCACATAAAAGTGGGAACTGAGCATCCGAGATAGATTAAAGAAAGAGGGTATAAAAAGAATAGAGGTCACCTCGTTAATTCACAGTAATAACTCTTTTCAGCCTCTTTACAGTGGCAGGAAGAAGCTTGTCTCACAGCCCACAGTCTGTTCTGATTGTCTGATGTATGTTGCTCACCAAAATGCCTATAGCTTTCTCAAAATGACGAGGTCTAATCTTACTGGGTTTCCTGGAGGTTTTTGCTGGTCTTTCAAAAAACTAAATGTGTCTACTACCAGACAGTTACTGGGCTGCTACAATGACAGAAAAAAAAGGCTAGCATATGCCGGTTTCTTGATGTCGATCTCTAGGTAGTGATATCATTTTGATGGAAAACACAAACAGCAATGGAATTAATTATGTTATGTTTTGTGGTACTAGATGGTTTGTTTCACTCATTCCATCCTATCTGATAAAATTACTGAAATGGAATAATATCAAAAGATATAAAATACCACACTATATGGCAAAGCTGAAATGTATTAAGCGTATACTTTTAAACATAATATATATATATATATATATATATATATATAT
>JAHKKF010514213.1:0-20869 GCA_019740295.1 Labeo calbasu | reverse complement strand
CCCCACCCCCCCAACTAAAACCCAATCTCCGATAAACTACTAATAGCTAAACCACTTGGACTATAAAACACAACAAATCATAAACCAAGCAAAAGAGCCGTACCCTCCCAATGAGTTCCTATTTTGTAAACTCAACTTTCCCTGTGACTCTGCCCGGAGGACAGGAGTCGTTCTTGGGACAGATACCGTTATATTCCTCCGGATACACAGACCCTTTACGACACTATCCCGGTGCTGCTTATGGAGGTTCCAGTGTCCAAGAGAAGGCGTACCCATCCTCCTTTTACCAGCAAGCGAACGGTGCCTACGGCAGGGCAACCGCCGCCGGTCCCTGCGATTATGCGACAGCAAGCTTCTACAGGGAAAAGGACCCTGCCTGCGCCCTCGCCAGCATAGAGGAGCACTCGTTCGTTCTCAGTCAGGATCATCGCAAGCAAGACTGCACGGGGTCGACGGGGAAAAGCATCTACCCTGAGGCCGACGAACAGAAGCCGTCAGCGCCGGTTTATCCTTGGATGCAACGGATGAACTCGTGTAACGGTGAGTTCATGTTGTCTTTTTCACCCTTCATTTTTCTCATCGCTAATAAAGACGGAGCTAGAGCGTGCTATACGTGACTTACAGCTACAGCTCACTGTACAATGCCGGAAGCCCATACAGTGCAAATACGCTCGTCTCCACCATAGTGTCATACTGAAAGCAAAGCCACTCCTGTAAAGTTCTGTGAAATCTCTCATATGTACTGTACTTGCTTTTGAGGGAGGACATTTAGAAATATGTTCGCCGCAAGGCTCACATTTAAATCACTGGAGAAGCTTGTCTAATTATAAACAGAAGAGCTGTTGTATTACCGTATGTCTTATTGCAAAATGACTATTGTTGTTTTGACACATCTGTTGCTATTTGTGCTATCTTGTGATACGAACAATCGCGAGCTACTTGGCATTATGAAAACACGAAATATAGCCTATGTTTAAACTATGCAATAGTTCATGAAACAGAGAAAAACTCTAAAGGACAACAGAAGCTGAATAGTCGGTGCCTTTTCTATAACTTGATTTTATTCGCTGACCATTACTAGCCCTGCCCGTTAACAATGCCTTCATGTTTAAAAATAAAAACAGTTCAGCAGTACCGACATGCAGTATGTCACAAACACAGCTTTGACAAGTGCTCAAACTGTTACTGGACGTATTGCGTCTACGTTCAGATATATAGTTTGATATGAAGCACATAAATAGACCCGTATCTTTTGTTTATATCTGTCACGAAAAAAAGGAGAATCACATTTCCTCTGAAATTTCCCCTCATCGCAATAAAACTGTTAGACCTCTCAATATGTCCGCACATGGGTTTAAATGAGGACAAAATTGGCATAATAAACATATTTAAAACATATTTAAATATGGTGAAAATACAAAGTAGCAAAAATGTGTGATGTTGTGGACCGTGTTGTAGGTGCATAAATTCCACACTGTCTTGAGTGTTTCTTGTCATTATGTCACCCTCGAGTTATTTTCTCCGGACGCATTTATCATTGTAATAAACACGCTCTCGGTGTTAATGTTTGACTTTTCTCTTTTATCTCATGGACAGGGACCTTCGGTAACGCTGGCCGGAGAGGTCGTCAGACGTACACTCGCTACCAGACGTTAGAATTGGAGAAAGAGTTCCACTTTAACAGGTATCTGACCCGAAGACGCCGCATCGAGATTGCGCACGCACTGTGCCTGACAGAACGTCAGATAAAGATTTGGTTCCAAAACCGGCGAATGAAATGGAAAAAAGAGAACAAATTGATCAACTGTTCACAAACCAGTGGCGAAGAGGAGGAGGAGAAGAGGACAGAATGAAAATTTAAACGATAAAATCCCCCCCAAAAAGAAAACTATTGCATAGAGGGCACCAGACACCACTCTGTAATAACACAAATGAAGACTTTCCATCATGTTAGCAACTGTAGCATTCCTGTTAACTCATAATTGTAATTTCTTTTGTGATTTCTTTCCTTTTGTACATGACGTTTAAAACATGTGGTTTAGTGCGCTCTTACTCTGACTTTAGATTTGCTCTTATGACTGAAATGTCCATGTTGAACGAAGCTATTTGAAATTTGTGTCATATTCGTGTTTATATTTAAGCTGTGTATAAATAAAAATAAATTCCCATTGTACGGAAAACGTTTTTCTATCTTTATTTTTTTTTGTAAGTTTGAAAAGGGTGAAAAGCAGTTAGATATTGTAGAAAAACATATTAGAAACAAAGCATATATATATATATATATATATATATACACACATATATATACACACGTATATATATATATATATATTGAATACATATACATAAAACCACGTACGTTTTGTTTGTTATATAATAAAAACAAATCATGTCATGTGGTACCTATATAGTGACGGTCGATCATAGGAAAAAGACGAATCCTTTTGCAGTAAAACACCTGTATGCTTTCCCTCTTTTTTGTTTTAAAAGAAAACTAGTTTACCCAGGTGATGTAATGAGAAATACAGTCTTTACCGCAACTTTAGTGTGTAAGGCAACGCAATAAACATGCGCCCTTATGCGTTACTAGTATGAAATTTCAGTACCTGCCGGATAATATGTAAATATACATATACATAGACATTTATTAGTGTGCATATTATATTTTAGTACAAATAGTGGTAACGTGTTTTTCTGATTTCATTAGACAGGTACAAAGCCCAAAAAGTTAGGGATTTGGTTTCGCTTTTTGTACTACTAAGAGGCCGAACGTTGCCCACTTGGTTCCAAAATACTTCCTACAAAGCGAGAGGTGAGAAGGTTCAGCAGGTTTTAATAGATAACCAAAGGAGAAAGCTGACCTGTCGGCGCTGGTCACTCACCCTGAGAGACTACACAGCCTGGAGGGCTAGGCGACAATAAACCAAATTTTTCAGGTGGAGGTTCCTAATTGCCTCTTCAAAAAAAAAAAAAAAAAAAAAAAAATCCCAAAACCAAACACGTAATTTACATAGTAAAAACATAGTATAACATGGTATATGTTATAAAGTAATAATGCAGATGTTTTCTACAGACAAACCATAAATTATATATGAAAAGCAGAGTATATATATGCATCTATGCATGTGTATGTTCACAGAGCACAATGGATAGACTTCACGCTTCTTCGCAGGCTGGAATATTGTAAATATGTTAAATTCTGCACTTTTCCGAGCATCAAAAATGTTGCTAAAATGTCATTGCAAATGTTGATCTGAGGTATTTCAATGGTCCTTTTTTCCGGCTTTAACGTAATCAAAAGGGCATGGAAGTTTAGTACAGATTTACATCGTGCACATACATGAAGCAGCAATTGGCGTTTTGTCAACAAACCATATATCATCTTGGAACATAAATCACGATCTCGCATTCCTTATATTCACTCCATAGAATTTTCTGTGTGTGAGGAGCTCATCTTTGGAACACGTCTACTAAAAAGTCACATCGCTCCTTAAGTTTGAAAAAATACATCTGCGGTAAGACTAACGATGGAAGCTATTTGAAATTAGCGAAATATAATTTGTTTTAATCCCCCTCCTTAACTTGGAACTAATATGGTATACATATTTCATGTAGTCACTGGTATCATTAGCGCTTAATTTTTTATCATTATTATAACTTGACATAAAGTACAATTTCAAATGACTAGTTTAGCCGTAGGGTTTCACACCATTACAACCGTTCCAATTTCGAAAACGAAATCTTAGTATATTCTTAACATGTTCAAAATATAATTGTTTAATTTCTTTTTGTTTTATGTGGAATGATGTGACATTTAACTGTATATTAATATCTGCATATCGAGTAGCCTACGCATTATAGATTCTGGGTAATGTTTGTATGTGTTAAGGGTCAATAAATACACTAAACGTTGTTAATATCACAACAAACTACAAGGAAAATCCTTTTTATTCCCATTTTAGAGAAATAAGCAGCGTTAAGCGCTGAAAATATCTTTCCAGCGTGCAATAAATTTCATTCCCAGTAGGTGACGCTGTCCGCTTACATGCAGCAAATCCCTGCAAAGGGAGGAACACGTTGACTCGAGTCTAACGACTCCCCGTCTCGTCATCATTTGTAACCATAGAGCATGAATTACCTCTTGAAGTCATCAGTGAGAATTTACGACTGGTCAACAAAAGCACGTGATTCTCAAACGCACCCCCACCCCCATATTTGGCCGCATACATAGCAAAAACGAAGTACAGTGCATTGCTATAATTCATTAATACATCATAAATCGTGAAGCACAGCGTTATAACGACCAAGATCTACAAATCAAGCCCTCTAAAACAACCTAAATGAGCTCTTACTTTGTAAACTCGTTCTCAGGGCGCTACCCAAATGGCCCTGACTATCAGTTACTAAATTATGGAACTAGCAGCAGCGCTATGAACGCCTCGTACAGGGACTCCGGCACCATGCATTCAGGCTCTTACGGCTACAACTACAATGGAATGGACCTAAGCGTCAATCGTTCAACCAGCACTGGCCACTTTGGGGCGGTTGGGGACAACTCCCGGGTCTTCCAGTCTCCAGCCCCGGAGACGCGATTCCGGCAGCCGTCAAGCTGCTCGCTCGCGTCTCCGGAGCCGCTGCCTTGTTCCAACAGCGAAAGCCTTGGACCCAAAGGCTCTTCGCCCCCTTCCGACCAAAGCACCACCACTGCGGGTAATAATCTAACCAACAACACACATTTCACAGAAATCGACGAGGCCAGCGTTTCTTCTGAGACCGAGGAGGCGTCGCACAGAGCGAGCAACTCTGCACCCCGGACACAACAGAAGCAAGAGACCACGGCAACCTCTACTACCTCGGCGACGTCCGATGGCCAAGCTCCCCAAATATTCCCTTGGATGAGGAAACTACATATTAGCCATGGTACACACGTATTATGTTTACGTCTCTTTGTTTGTTAGCGAATGCGTATTGTGTTCTGTTCTGATTTTAATTCAAGTGTGGCGTCAGTAACAGCCTTTATTTTAGATTTCTGTTAAAGTGTCATAAATCTATCAAGCGTGGAGCCTCGCAAACTGTAGAGGAGAGAATGGGAGCGGGGTGGAAGAGAGGGCAGGAAGGTTTACAAGTTGTTGTTTCTGTGAAAAGTTCAGCTTTATGGTGTGTGGGAATGTGATTAGTGTTGGAGAACCGGTAATAAAACGGCGAGAAAGAGCACGGGATAAAAGGCTAGAATAGTGGGATGGATAAACAAGCGGCGGAGAAAAACCGAATACATTTAATAATTACGTAAATGTTTGGTGATGTGTTGCATCTATAAAATATTGAGGTTTTAAGAAGTAAAGCGAAACAAAAACAAACGCCATGAGCCTACAGTGAGGCGCTGTGCAGTGTACCATTTGGCGTTTTCCCTGTACACGTCCAGCTGTAAATCGTGTCACCCATGTGTATCTATAGCAAAAAGTTGTTGGAAACTGTTGTTGAAATGATGTGCAGGTCAAGTCTCGCTAATCTTTATTCCCCTTTGCGTTTTGTCCACATTATTCAGATATGACTGGACCAGACGGCAAAAGGGCCCGAACAGCATATACCCGCTATCAGACGCTAGAGCTGGAAAAAGAGTTCCATTTCAATAGATATCTCACCCGAAGGAGGAGGATAGAGATAGCCCACGCTCTATGCCTCTCAGAGCGTCAAATTAAGATATGGTTCCAAAACCGGCGGATGAAATGGAAAAAGGACAATAAACTGAAGAGCATGAGTCTGGCTACCGCAGGTAGCGCTTTCCAGCCATAGTTGTATGTATCCCAAGTCCTACTACGTGGTGTGCAAAAGAAAATCACGAGGAAAACGAGATGAAAAATAGGTCTCAAAACATTACTTACAGAGTACTGTACATCGCGGCACCTTTCGGCATGTTATGGATGTTTTAGGCATTTTAAAATTCTACTGTGGTACTGCTATAATGAAACGAAAATTAGTGTTCATATGTTGTTCTTTTAATACTATGGTGACTATAATTTTGGCAAGTAAATAAAACTGAAGGGGAAAGAAGCTATCAATATACCGCCTGTTGTTCTTGTTATGAATATTGTTTATGTGTCAAGTGCTATGTTAATGCTTTCTTGAGAGTTAGCATGTGAGCTCTTAAATGTTATAACTTATTTACCTATACACGTGTATACCTTTTGAGTTTACAGCTTAGAAACGCATCTGCCCTTGTATGAAGTGAAGCTCTAGTTTAGTGGTGACTGCAGTAAATTCAGCAGAAGCCTCTGTATATTTCATGGTCCTCTGTTTAATCATTGTCTAAATAATCACATTGAATTCGTCATGTGTTCAAACTCTTCTATTATTTTTGGAAAAAAAAGAAAAATTGTAAATAGTCCTCACTAGATTCTTGTACCCGTTCATACGTGTGTATAGTTGTATTCCAAATATGTAATTGTATATTACTGGATCATGTTTATGTTCCAAAAAGGATGTACATATTGAACATTTTTATTGTGATCAGTTGGCTATTTGTAGTAGGCAGAATGAACGGCAAACGTGTGGAAAACGAAAAAAAAAAAAAGAAAAAAAAAAAAAGCAATGTCATGTCGAACTGCCTGTTAGCATTTTGCCAAAAAAGCTTTTTGTATTTGTTTGTAGTTTAACTTGGAGTAAAAAAATAAAGTTCCTCATATTCAAAGCTAATACATTTCTTGACAATTCTTCAATTTACACACAAACGAGACAACTGATTCTTGTCAGTGGTTGACAGTTATCGATTACACACTCATAATATTCTCTGAAACTCAAAATGCTGCACGGCCCTTTAAATTACTGAGAAACGTTTCGCTACGCCACAGTGCAGATACTTGAACTGTATACTGACAGCTCACACTCAACTTGAACACTAATAGCAAAATGCTAAAATGTCCTTACTATTAAGCGATAACAGACATCAGGAGAAATATTCATCAAAACCTGGCGTGTACAAGACTTAAAAGACGTTTCTATAGTCCAGCTAATTCTAAACAACATACATTTTCCAGAATGTTTACATAATTTACAAACGCTCTACTGTGTATACCCATGTATTTCTGCGTCCTAGTAAACAAGCACTGAACCTTTAAACTTACCATGCGTGCCAAACTCTTCTCTACTTCTAAGTTTTGAGAGCCGAGTGGAGGTCCCCGCAGTGTACCATCGGCCACTTGCCTTTTGTAATTTTGCTTTTCCGTTTGCCCAAACTATACAAAAAGTAGCTATGACATTTACATGTCAAACGGATGAGCGTTTTATCTTGAAGTTAGATCGTAAAAATCGCCCAGGCCACAGACAGATACCCCTTACTGGCTCTCAAAAGTCACGTGGGGTCCATAAAGTTAGTTTTATGGTTTTGGGGAGTTGACAATGTACTATATATTTCACATTCTAGAATGCAAGTGACGGTTTAACTGCTTCGAGGGGATTCTAAAGGGTCAGTTGTGAGAGGAAGAGCGTACCAGTAGGCCACTACAGTGCCAGTGTCTAGTCGGTGCAATGTCTCTCCGGTTCTACTCATTTGGAGGCGGAAATATGGATAGTGGACCGTGCAGAGTCAAAGTAAGTTCAATTTAAGGCTGCATTGGCCGGTGATTTGATCTAGGAAGATGTGGGAAGGAAAGGAGGGGTATGTCTCAAGTAGAAGTGTCAATCATTTTGTTTCTGTGAGTGCAAGAAGAGGTCCTTAGATATTAGTTGTGCCATATGCTAACGTGGTTATCACAAGGGTTCATGTACACCAGTACATTTCTAATAGAATTAGCATATTAACTTTGGTTATCTTATTTTTTTAAAAGTGATAAAACGTATTCTTCGATATATATATATATATATATATGTGTGTGTGTGTGTGTGTGTGTGTGTGTGTGTGTGTGTGTGTAAATAATAGATTTAAGTTTTATGTGCTGTTTAGTTTTGTTTGTTGGTTTCTCGAAAAGTCTTGACAATTTTTTTTTTTTTTTTTTTTTTTTTTTATAATTGTTAGTTGCACATTAGGCTGAAACATTTTTGTGAAATAGGTGAAAACCATGAATCTCTCNGTGCTGTTTAGTTTTGTTTGTTGGTTTCTCGAAAAGTCTTGACAATTTTTTTTTTTTTTTTTTTTTTTTTTTTATAATTGTTAGTTGCACATTAGGCTGAAACATTTTTGTGAAATAGGTGAAAACCATGAATCTCTCTGGATCTCTCTCTCTTTTTCACACACACACAGACACACACGCAGACAACAATATGACAATATGCCTCCCTAAGGTTCTACAAGCAAAGCTTTGTTCCTTCCCCGCCCCTGTATTTTTCAGGGAGGAAGCGCGTAAGGAACACATAGTTGTACTTTCTTAAATGGGCAACAGGAGGAAAGTATTTGGTTAGGCTATGATCGAACTATATGTTTATCACAGACAAATAGCTACGATAATATTAGAAACTCCTACAGTATAATTATACTTTTTGAATAAATATTTTTGATTGTTCTGTCAGAGCACGTTTGTCGCCGCAGGTCAGTTCGAGTTCAACTCAAGTATACAGTTTTGAAACTGTAAATCATTATATTACACTCTAGGCAGCGCGAAGGACCTTTTGCTATATTTTTTATTTTTTTTATTTTTTTTTTTTATCTGTAGCAACAGATAAACCTAGACTTTACTGTTGGTATAAATTGTTATGTCCTGTAAATCCCACCAAACTTTGCCGTGACTACGGTTAGAGCGTTTAACCTGACTAGGATTCCGGCTCAAAGCATAATAATGCAAAACTCAGTAGTTAACATTGTGAATTTAAAACGCCATCCACATATTCTTCGTCTCTTTAATACTCTTTAATAATCTATTTAATCATTCAATGGATATTAATACGAGTGACATTTAAACTATTTATACTACCCTCTAAATAGCACATTATTTAATTACAAACGGTACTGAAAAAAAGGATATATGTATATGTAATACAATATATTGCACATTGATTTTCGGGACCGGCTTTTTATTTATTTATTTATTTTTTAGACAGACCTTAACCTTTATTAGAAAACAAGTTGCAAAAGATCGAAAATCAAATGCTTCTGCTTATTTTTCTTATCAAATACTTGTTTGGTTCTTTCCTGCTCCTCTGCGTTTAACATCAACATTACCTCCAAAATAATAAATGTTAAGCTTTCAGGGTGTTTTACAGCCTACTTTCAATGAGTGTTACAGATTTTATAGCCCTCCATTTGGCATTTCTGTGTGTGAGAAAGAGGGAGAAGGAGGGAGAGAGGGTGCGCACAAGAGAGAGTAAGTTTGTGTGTGTATGCGTGTGTGGGTATGTCCGAGCAACAGAGTTAGGAAGTTTCAGGCCGTAAACAGGAAGGCGAAATTGTGGTCGCGAGCATGAGTCGAGGGCTACCGTTTCATTTTTCATCAGCTTCCTTTTTAATGATATGAGCGGGGAGGGCTGGGGAGGCCTGCATGAAAAAAATGCGCGCATTCCTCTAGAAAGTCACTTAAAAAGACAAGCGTCGATGCAACCACAATCGAGGTCAACCACAATCATAAAGTCCATACTTACAGCATACAATGCAAATACAAAACAATGCAAAATGAGGAATAGCAATTTCCCTTGAGTGTTTATGTGTGCTGTGAGTCACTAAGGCGACTGGGCGTTAATTCTAGGTGTGTTTGTGCGTCAGAGAAATATTTGCAGGGTGTGTGTGATACGTTTTGACACAAACTCAGGGGATCAAAGACTACAGTCTTTGAGTGTGGTCTATGAAGGTTAGCCCAAAGACATATACGACTATTTGGTATTACTGTGCTTTTTAGTGATGTAACGAGGTTCAGAGAAATTATTTAGCAGGACATTTCAATATAAAGTTTTCAGCATTCTCTGTCCATTGAGCATCTGGTACTAAAAGTCAATTTCTATGATTTCTATGAAGCCTCTACCATGTAGACGCAGCAATTTCGAACGTTTAAATAGCAATTTTAAGACTAATGCGTTTTGCATATTGATAGGGGCAATCTGCGAGCATATCTCATCCATAATGCATAGGGACGGGATCATCCAGGGGTCAGCAGACAGGAGCTGCTGC
Source organism: Labeo calbasu (assembly GCA_019740295.1). NCBI lineage: Eukaryota > Metazoa > Chordata > Actinopteri > Cypriniformes > Cyprinidae > Labeo > Labeo calbasu. The sequence goes on along the minus strand of JAHKKF010514213.1, from coordinate 10,779 downwards.
GAAGGCGCAAGCGCGAAACAATACAACGTGTCCATAAAGCAAAATTACGCGATGTTTGTCCTAAAAAATGGCGATCTTGACTGAACATGTTTTCATACCATTGTTTTGTTTTGTTTTGTTTTTTCTATTTTCAACATTTGTATTAAATATTTAATTCAATTTAAAGCCAAGACAACAAACAAAAAATATCCCACATTTAAGTGTGGTGTTTTCTAAATGTTCTGTTGGCCTTCTTGACACTTTCTAAATTTAGAAATTTAGAAAACAGGAAAAATGAGGGTGAACAGGACTGGCAGAATTTGAACTTGCGTCGCCCGCTCGCCATATCTGGGCTAACCACTAAACCACAGATTGATTATATCGGATTATTCATATAAACCGTTTAAGACGTAGGCTATTGAAAATAGCCCGCGTTCGATAATAGAAAAACCCTCATTAGATACTACAAATATTTAGGCTGTTCAATTATTAGGTATGTATAAAGTATAATAAAAAAAGTACTCATTTACGTTAACAATTTTTAGAGTGAAACATAAGACTAAAAATTACCCTATTTATTTTAAATACATTACATATACATCAAATCATAATTAGGTTATAATAAATTATCAAGCATTCAATTACATAGCGAACAACAATTCATCAATATTGATATTTGTAATAAGAACCTTAATATTCTAACCTTGTTATTCTATAACATCTAATTGGGAAAATAATTCGAATGAAACTTCAAATCATAACTAAAGTTATGATAATTTTCTCAAAATTAAATTAAATTTAAGGCAATATTTAGGGCAAATAAGTCCAATTATACATTTTATATATATATATATTATTTTATTTTAAATGATCAGATAGAGTGAATATATATATATATATATTTACGCGTCTTATTTGTAAATTATTTTATGAACATATTTTTTAATGTATAAAAATACACATATTTTCTCCTCCTGACGTTATGCACGAGTTTGATTTTTCTCAGATGTAACTCTCCTCCGTCGCCAGCAGAGCCCGCTTTAGACCAAGATCATGATGTCTGAGGCTGCTGGTTTCTGATTGTCGCTCTGTTCTGAAGACTAAAGCTTTTGGAAACATGTAGAAATACGCGCTTTCAGTTAACAAAATACAATACTATCCTAAATCCCATCCGACAGATTTCGTAGCTTTTTTCTTGATCTGAAAAGTGCTAACTAATAGTACTTATAGGATAGAGCATTTTGCCAATAGAAGCTTACATCGTGAAGCAGACTAGTTCAATCCTTTTGTCGTAAATCAGGAGGCATAGAGCTATGGCTTCGGCACAAGATTGGCTTGTTCTCCCTTCTCACTCTGTCTACGTTTAATCCAAAGGAGCGAGAGAAGGTGAACGTAGTCTCGTTAGAAGTGGCGCGAGATTTGGCGGGGTCAGAAAGTTCAGGGGTCAAAAGTTTACGTAGTGCGTGACTCGGTCGTTGGCTGTCGACTCACTGCGCTTGACCAATCGCTGGATGTCAATGGCAAAGTGGGAGAAGGAGAAAGAGGGGGAGTGAGGGGTTTCAGACTGTCTCTTTTGAAAAGATTAGAAAAATGATAGAAAGAGCAGAACTGAGAAGACCGACTTTGTAACAAAGCACGTTCCCGCGAAAGGGTGTGTTGGGGAGTAAAAAAAGACAATCGATTCTGAAGGTTTAGAGCATCGACGAAAAGGCCTGATGTTGCACTGCGAACCTTTTCAAAATGTAGTTTATTCTGAGATTAATTTCATTGTTTATTGCGTTCATGCATTTTGTAAGAAGGCAGCTTGTTTATTAGACAAATAAGGCCAGTCAAAGGCAAATATAACAGATCGTTTGATTTATTCGTGTACTTTAGAAACGTGACTCTTGGAAAAAAAACTGTAGTAAAATCATTAAAATCAGTTCGACAGTTACCTGTCAAAATACAAAAGTGTTGCTGTTATTAAATATATTGTGTTAAAATATACTATTAAAAACGCATTCTTTTATTTTTTATTTTATTATTTATTTATTATTACTTTCCTTATCTTGTAAGTCCAAGGCCATTTAAGTGAATTTTGCAAATGTCTTTGTCTAACACGATAATTTTAATTCTACAAATAAAGCTTGCATATAGGGTTTCTGACGAGACTTTATAATGTCGTAATATTCACGGGAATATATTTAAGAAATAAGATAGTTATATATATACATTTTAAAGGAGAAATAGCAAACTTATTGTTCGTGACTAAGCTTGTGATTGTGAGTGCGCCGAATGCGTGTTCAATGCCCCGCAAATAAAATATTTTCTTTTTCTGATTGCGAAAGAAATAAAATTAGTTCAGCGCCGCCATTCCTTTTATTTTGATATAAGGCGTATTGTATTCCGCATTTTTGTTTGTTGATCACATTCAGCACGTACGAAACGGAAGACCACCTGCGGTATTTTGTTTACATGTTTAAAATGTAGACAAGTCGTGAATAAACAAAGGAAATTTGCTTAGGAAGCACATTTCCCTTTCTTAGGAAACTCATTTTCAATTTATCAAATGTATTACATTTTATATTGTGAACAACTCTAAAAAGAAATAAAAAGATGAATATTGCTATTGTTGTCATGGATATTGTTTATTTCGTGTGGGCATATATATATATATATATATATATATATATATATATACATATATACGCACACACACACATAGCAATAGCAAGAAAACTATATGTTAGTGTTGAAAATGTTGAAAAAGTGCCGAAAAACTGGGCAATTGATAATTTGGTCATGAATATTAATTTATTGGCACGAACATTTGGACTAATGGTGGTGAGTCAGGATGATGTGATGCTGAACGACTTGGTATTCTCAGAAACAACGTACGTAAGTGGTGAATAATTATATTAGAAAACTCGTCCCATTTGGAGTTCAGCTAGAGTTCACTGAATTAATTTCCATTCCATCCTAACATGTGCCGTTGCTGGGCAGTGTCGTACCCTCATTATATATATATATATATATATATATATATATATATATATATATATATATCGAGGGTTTTGTTTTAAATATTCTGTTTCCATTTAATGAACGTTATCGCCCCTTATCAGGTTTCGCTTTCCGATATTTACCGCTGTAGAAATATATTTAAATATATTTACAAACGAATATATAAATCAATTATTTAGCCTACATAATTTATTTTTAAAAATGTGGATCGTTTGTATCAAAGAGACATTGGTCGTTACCCTTCGAGTATACAATCTATTTTAATTTTTCACACACACACACACATTTTTTTAATATTATTATTATTTATTTATTTATTTATTTATTTATTTTGTTAAAGAATTAAAAATTGCGTAGATATAGTTCTCTCTTCTAAATGCACATTTATAAGTGTGTGTAATAAGCAGTCGTTTGTGTATTCTGGACTTTTAGATACACGCTGACTATCTTCTTTAGTGCTCTGAATACAACTAGGGAAATAAAGAATTGCTCTATGGTTGAACTGATTTGTGGGTTATAAAGCCTTTTTGAATGACCCCCTTTCTGGAGCCATTTTTCTTCAAAGTAATGACCTGGGCACAATTCAATATGAGCGAGCAAACTATGCATGCATTACTATAGAACTTTAGAGTGGGAGAGACCCAGAGAAGGGGTGAACCGGAGGTCAGCGCGTCTAACAAATATTAAAATGTACTGGGACTCGTGACACGCCTCGCTGTTTAACAAAGACTGCCAAAGTGCGAGATTAATATGAAAACTTGAGAGTCCACAACAAAATGCCTTATATCGCCCAGTGGTATTGTAGAGCTCGCAGCGGCTCGAGGCTAACGTGCATTTTATTTTTAGTTGTTTTAGGACAGAGAAGGCTGCGATGTGTGGGGAAAGCCCCTTGTTGTTGCCAGCAAGATAAAGCGTCAAAACGAAAAATGCGGCGCGATGACTCCCGCTGTCGAAGTTGGTGGCTCGGAGCTTTTTTCTTATTATTGCTTTTTCTGAGCTCTTGAGTCGGCTGAAGATTTGCTTGGATGTTTTAATGTCCGCTTGTCTGTTATCGTCGCGTGATGTTAAAGAGGAGCTCGAGGGGACCCACGGAAATGAGAGGGAGTTGAGCACACAAAGGTATCACGGCGAGGTCACGGGCTAAACCTGTGGCATTGGAGAAAGGAGTGAGGGGGGGGTTCAGACGGAGGGACTCGCAGGAACGGTTGAAACGAAAAGAGGGGCTTTGGAGCGGCGACAATCCCTTGCAAAGACCGTGTACGGCAAAGGAGAGAAGCTATGGCCGAGAGACTACCGAAATGAGAGGTGCAACACCCAGAGTCAAAAAAGTAAGTAAAGAAAAAGGCGCTTCATTTGCATATCGCCGAGCTCTCTTCTGCAGGTGTTTGCTTGGGCGGACCACGTGTCCGCGCACACTGTGGCGAGAGTACGGGTCCCCCCTCCTATCATAACGGAGTTATGACTTTGAATTCGAGCCCCACGGAGTTGCACTGTTGCGTGTGTGGGTTTTATATGGTGAATATTTACCTTGGCTATAGTCTCTGAGCCGCGGCTTTGAATGCCTGTCGGTGTACACATTAACCCCATAATGAGGCAGATGGCTCGAGGTCCCCATGGCTTTTAGAAGGAGATGGCTCACGGGGGTGAAGGCGAGGTCGGGGACTTCAGGGGGTGAAAGGGTTAGAGTGGACACCAAGGCTGAACTTTCTCCTTTGCAGTTACAATAGTTTTGCATCGATAACATGTGAAATAAGGTGTACGGGTTACACGCGAAGTACAAGCTGAGTCATCTAAACATTGAATTATTAGCCATTTTAATGTTTTCTGCTGGGACATGGATGCTAACGTGCTTCAGTGCAAGAAGGTCGCGATTATTACCGAGCAGAAATCAAAATGAATTGAGAGAGAAGAAAAGCGTCAGGCAAGTTGAAAAAAGAGCTGAAAATGGCAGAGGCCCATTTGAAAAATTTCCAGAGCTTTGACTGCCAAACGCTAGGGGTGCTACAGATTTCTTTGATATGATACAATTTTTTTTTAAATTCACATTCAGACTACTCAGTGAAAGGAAAAAGATTTTCCTTCGTTTGTGAATATTTCGATACTATTCGATATTATTTTGATACATTTATTAATAGATCTCTTTCTTGTATACTCTGGAGTCAATTTATAATCTTTTGTACAATTTGTGCCCTTGCCGCAGTAGAACAAAGACTCCCCAGAAACCCTCCAGATTTAGATTTGCAAACAATAATAAGCAATGAATGAATATATATAATTCCAATATTTTGATATTTTCTAAATCATTATTTTAAATGTACATATCATTTAAAAATCGAAAATATTTAAATTGTTAGCTGTTTGGAATTGTTTTAGTGCGTAATGGAAAAATATAGCAACTATTACGACGTATTGTGTTATGGTACTTGTTCATTTGAAATATTTTGGTATGCAGCGCAACGACAATTTAGTTTCATACAATATTAATTTTACAATGTTAATCTAATAAATTTTTTTGCTAAATAACTAACTCTAGCTAAATAACTTTTTTTGTCTGGTAAGGTTGTCTTTTCGTTTAAGGTATGAAATGTGGCAAACGGAGCGTTATGTAGTTACAAACAATTTGTGTTTATCCCTCATTTTTGTGTAGATTTACTGGCATAACTTACTGCTTGCTGTTGTAATAAATACGGTCGATTATTTTTAATAGCAAGTAAACTGTAGTATCGAAAAATTAATGGGTTTTCGTTTTTCCCCCACTTTCCCTATTATCCTAAATGTTAGTGTAGAATAATTAAATAAGGAAATCTTACCTTTTCTGTACATCTAAAAACCAGCCTTGAAATATCGGTGCATCCCCAAAACAATGAGACACTCCTTAGAATGCATTAGAAGTTCTTTATTTCAGAGAGTTTTTCATGAAATGAGTGACCAAGTGTTTGGTGAGAGAAACGCTTGTTTAAGGAGTCATAAAATGTTTGCTCGGTGTCAGGGGGTTAAAGAACTATTGGTATTGTCCTATGTGCATATTTTATTGTTTTATACCCTCTCACCTAGCTATTTATTCGCCGTTTGACTGGTGTTTGCGGGCGACAAACAGAGCTGACCTGCCATAAAACCCACATGTTTTATTCCAGTGGCTGTTTCAGCTTTCTTTGGCCTTTGTTGAGATCTGTCGCGGTCGCATTTACTTGCTGGCCTGAACGCGCTTTGTGTGTTAGATTCTAAGGAACTATTTTAAAATTCATGTCTGTCGTGAATAGATGTTACATAGGTGTGTAAGTCTTAGCCTGTAATTGTATGTTTTATTAATTTCCAGCGTGAGTCTATTTTTTCTTTCAGATTTTAAACGTTTTTTGACAGAAAATTAGCACACCAGACGACAAAGGTGTGTGCTTCGACTGCTCAGTATGTAACGAAGAGACAAAGCGTTTGAGTTCGAGGGTAGGAAAATGTTGTTTCCGGGCCATGTGGTGGAAAAAATGTCCATTTTCCTCCCTTTAGTTGTGTGTTTAGTTTCTATGTAGAGGAGAAATGTACAAGAAAAACTCCAGTGTTTACCACAAACCATTAGCAAAGTTTATAAAGGAAGCACCGATCCATTAAGTGGCGAGACAGATTGCTGATATCCTTGGAGGCAGACTGTTCCAGGTGCAACACTTGACACTGGGAAGGCACTGTCAAGGTGAGCAGGCTCTCTCAATACCTGTCAAGAAGATACCTGTCATCTATATATACCCTGTAGATCCGGATTTGTGTAAACAGACGCACAGTCACAAATTCGTATCTAGGGGAGTATGTAGTTGATGTATAGGCTACATTTCAACTTCAACGGGCAAAGAAGATGACATTATAACTTTGGGTTTGTTTATTAATTACTGTTTGGTAGTGGAATATTGTAGCAGGAACGAAAATTATTTTTTTCCCTAAGTACTACTTTTATTTCAGTAAAATTTTGGTGTAGCTTTGAAGTGAGTTTATGGTGTCACACATATTTTGTGAGACCTTCAAAGAATTCGAATTTAGAGGGAAAAAAAGAATTCGAAATGATCAAATATATATATTGTACAGTTTTACACTGATTAATGATTATCTGAATGCAGTGATTTTTAAACATTACTATCAGTAAACAGCGAGAAATATTTGCTGCTGGCGTTAATAGTGAATTGAGCACATATATTACTATTCAGTGTGTGTAGATTTGGCATGCAGGATAAACGCGATGTTTGGAGTAGAATGACTGCAGACTCCGTTTAAATGCAGAAGGTCTCCTTTGTGATTTAGGAGGCTTTGTAACCTGAATTAGTTGATGAATTTTCTATCGATCTTAAAAAAGCCCAGATTCATCTCTGACACGCTGCTCACGCCACGACCATTCTCTCACCGTTATTAGCGAGTGCATTTAAGAGCTTGGCCAAGGCGAGCTTCTTGCATCACTTTCCCCTGGTACCGCTTTTCATGAACACTGGCCAAAATTAAGCAGTGTTTCTGTTCGCCAAATCTGAGCAGTTCTTTACAGAGGTGTAGTCATGCTCTCAATGTGCAGATGAACTGAAAGGGACTGGGGGCGTGACTTTCTGTGCGGCTGGTAGAATCCAGCATGCCTTTTCGCCGTGTCTGCTTTCGCTTGTTATTGTTTTGATTTACTCACATCTCATCAAGCGCGTAGCAACGTATGAGAAAGTATGGAATTTTGGACTATGCCGAAATGCGAGTTGATGAGCGCGGTCTAAACTGACTAATCCCATTTCCTTATCCGGGAATCGCGAAGATCCACGCCATTGGCTGACGATGTCACATGGACCCTTAACTTTGTTCACTTGACAGAAAGTAGGAGGGTTCTACGAAACAGGAAAACGAGTAAAGGGATACATATAAATTTTAGTATATTTTGTGTGCAATTCAAAGAAATTAATGGCCATGAGTTCCTATTTGATCAACTCCAACTATGTGGACCCTAAGTTTCCACCCTGCGAGGAATATTCCCAGAGCGACTACCTTCCCAGTCACTCTCCGGACTACTACAGCGCCCAGAGGCAAGACCCCTCGTTTCAGCATGAGTCGATCTACCACCAGCGGTCGGGCTGCGCCGACCCACCCTACTCATCGTGCCAGGGTTCGGGGCAGCCTGCCGCGGTTATCTCTCCGCGAGGTCACGTTCTACCCACAACCGCACTCTCGACCCCTCTCCCAGAACCGAGCCATCACTGCGACTCGGTAACTCCGAGCCCTCCGCCTGCCTGCGGTCAGACTCCCACTAGCCAAAACACTTCAACGGTCACTTCAAGAAAAGATCCCGTGGTATACCCCTGGATGAAAAAAGTCCACGTAAACATCGGTAAGTGCAGCTGAACTTCTCTTACTAGTGTTTCCTTGCGCAGACAGCTCAGCCACTTTAGAAAGCCTAATGTCCGGCGTTAAATCTATGGCTCCCCTTATGAAGTTGCCCTTGGTCGAGATTTACGATCGTCTGTTTGCAGGGCAATATAATTACACCCTCCATAAATTTTTATTGCACTCCTTCTTTAAGCTCTTTCGGGGTCTATGCAACTTTCTCGTTCTAATTTCTTCCCGGGAAGAGGTTTATGAGTTCTCATGTAATCCATAAGTTAAGTTTTATGTTTGAGTAATTTGATTTTAAGTGACTGGACGGATTAATGTGTACTTTACACTGTCACTTAGCTATTGTTAATAAAAAAAAAAGTTTTATGGGAGCTAAAATATTAATAGTTATGAGGACGATAATAAAACATTAATGGTAATACAAACAGTCGGACTCTTTTATAAACTATTATTCCGCGATAATTAGTGCTTGTATTCATAGAGCTGCCATGGTGTGCGCTGAAAAGGGGGCAAACTCCGTGTTTGCAAAATCACGGCTTAACATTAGTCGCCCAAAGCCAACTATAGATTATGCTGTTCGCTTGTAGTGAATTGCTGAATATGTATTTTTTCTTATGAACCCTTATGCAAAAACTAATATCCCTATTGTTTTATATTGTGCTGCCATTAGTGACACTGTCCCGATGCTATTCAATTGCTAATCCTAAATAGACAATGGTCACTTTTTTTTGTTTTGTTTACCATTTTTGCATAACCGAATCTTTAAACAGTCACATTGTATACTTGCAAATGCGAGATAGACAAATATATCTTTACATGTTCAAATACGTCTATTATTATAGTGTTTGTGCATCTAATTGTTCATGAACTGGAGTGTACATATCTATGTACGTGTGTGTGTGTGTGTGTGTGTAGCCTATGTGTTTGTGTGTGTTATACTTTTCTGTAACGTGTCGCTCTCTGTATCTCAACAGTGAGCCCGAACTATTCAGGGGGTGAACCCAAGCGCTCACGCACAGCCTACACGCGGCAGCAAGTCCTGGAATTGGAGAAAGAGTTCCATTACAACCGCTATCTGACTCGCAGACGGAGGGTGGAGATTGCCCATACACTATGCCTATCTGAACGACAGATTAAGATTTGGTTTCAGAACCGGCGCATGAAGTGGAAGAAGGACCATAAGCTTCCCAACACCAAAATACGCAGCAGCTCTGCCAACACTAATTCAAGCAGCGGCCCGACACTGGGCAGCAATCAGAACCGAGCAAGCGGACCTCCGCCAAGTCTATAGCCCTCCACTGTTGCCCAAAACACGTACAATTATAAAATCTAATTTTCTGGAGTGTAGAACGTGGATTTTACCCGCGTTGTCTCCCTACTCTACCCTGCACTCTAATTACAGGGACAAAACACGAGGAAGACGTGGGGGAACGGAGCAAAGAAAATGTTCATCTTTTTAACACTAAAAATGGGTGAAGACTCGAACTCAAATGCTACTATAGATGGGTTGCGTTCCCAGTCTGGTTCCCATTTTTATCCCGCACGCCTCTCCTGCTCACTCGCCCCTTCCATAAGCACAGAAGGCGGCAGATAGTTTTCAGATTTGGTGAAGATGGATCCGTGTTTCATCTTTAATCACGCCAAACTCGGCCCCATTTGTCATGTTTACTCTGTGGTACAAAGGATGAACCGTAGGCCTGCCCATTACCTCGACGTCTAGCGTTGTGCTTAATAAATGAGTCGCTCTGTTTTGTCAAGAAGCCTTTTCTAACTCCCTTTATTCCCCTGGCTTAAAATAACTAGCCGATTGTTTTTCAACTGATATGAAGTTTTGTATTTTGTAGCAATTAGGATATTTTGCATTTGCTATTTGCATTTCGAATGCAATGCCAATGGGACTGAGGGTTTATTGTGCGTGTGGTCCATTTATCGCTCATTAAAAATACAGGGACTTGTTTTACTCGCCTGTTTAGCGCATTTCAGTTTAAGAACAGCAAATTACAATTAGTTGCTATTCATATTAAATATAATATAAAAGTTCAATGAAGCTGGACGGCTAGATATGCATAACCAAAACCGGTACAACGCAAAGCATTTTAATGAGAGCACTGCTAAGTACTATTTGAATTACCTCAATTGTATTTTTTGTTCTAGTTTTATGAAGTGATACGTTTAAGTTCTTTGGACTTAACGGCAAATATCTGCAATAGTTTATCTCAGCATTTTGTTTGTAAGTTGAAATGAAATTTAAGTTAAGTGTGGCCATGGTTGTATAGAGAAAGGTGCGTATATTGCATGAGTAAATACACTATATTTTCGCTTATTCTTTATTATGTCACTACCACCCTCGTTTTGTTTTATGGTACATAGACATGTGCACATACCACATTTCGCTTTCTTTCTTTCTTTCTTTCTTTCTTTCTTTCTTTCTTTCTTTCTTTCTTTCTTTCTTTCTTT
>JAHKKF010514210.1:0-10040 GCA_019740295.1 Labeo calbasu | reverse complement strand
GTATTGTATGTGAAATGTCTTATTCAGGTCAGTGCTAAATAAAAAATAGCATGCATTTTGTATGATCCCTCTTATTTTTGTAAAATAATTAACATTTTGCAGATTTTTTTTAAGGTGTATGTAAACTTTTGATCTCAACTGTGTATTAGACAAGCAGCTTATTCATTTGAATGTATCTCTTTTTTTTGTATAAAAGGTGTATAATATAAGTTATATTATTATTATTATATAAATTGTATATTGAAATGGTATACACCATTGTAATATTTATTGTACCATTGTTTTCTTATAATAATTTTCTACCATAATATCTAATCTGTTGAGAATTGCCAAAATAGGCATTATGGTAATGAAGTTATTTAAATTATAATGAAATTAATGTCTAAATAAATAAAGTTGCACCTAAAAATCTACTCCATTTTCTTTATGCAATTTATGCAAACATGTTTTCTTGAAATCCTTTCATTTAGATCAGGTCAAAACCCTCATTTTGTAATGTTTTGTCTCATAGAAGTTTAGCAAACCTTTTTTTAGTCAGTACAAGTAGCGGCTGATATTGGCTTACTGTGACAAGTATCTCATTTACAGTAGTAGAAACTTTCATAACATCGCAGCCTTTCTCAAAAGCACCGCTGATAACAGTTACACATGAAAAGGTCACTATCTTTATTTATAATTCAATCTAGGAGTAGCAGAAACCACTAAACTCTGAGCCATTCTCTATAAAACAACTATATTTGACTCAGCAAGGAACATTATTGACAGAGTTTGTTCGCAAGCCGGCAAATGTTATCGACAGCGTGAGGAGCTGTCATGCTGTGAACTTCTTATAACAGGCAATCAAATCCACTTGATATTGACTGAGGACTGAAAATCATTTGCACTTAAACAATTGAGATCCAAAATCTGTCTGTCTGCTCATTCTTACAGACACTCTACCAACCGCCAGCCATCAATTCTGACCCGTCTGAGCTCTTGCTTTGTATTGGATGCCTAAGAGTCAATGTTTTTGTAAGTTGCTTCAGTTACAAAGTAAGAAACAAATAGTGAATGTCGCTCTCACTGGTTTGACTGTGAAGACCTTTTTACATAATCCAAAGTCAATGTTCCTCAGCGGATTTAACTCAGGACACTACGATTTTAGCAACGAATAACTCAAAAGTAGGGTTGTACAGTGCATCAAATAAGGTTATGGACTAGTGGATGTGAAAATTAACTTCACAAACATTTCACCATTTCGTTTGAGAGGAAAAAAAAACTCTGGTCAGATACACAGAAACTCAAGTCTTTACGACAACCTGCCAAAATAAAAATTTGGTTTAACTTGAAGAAATTGTGACAGAAATATATATTGCAAGTGTGCAGTAAGATGCACTTCTCAAAGTAACAATAAAATAGCATTAATAGTTTATTAAACATTATTTTTGAGCAATATTAAAAAATATCACATTTTCTCATTCATGTTTTTAGCTGTTTGTCAAAAAAAAAAAAAAAAACAGCTTTACCAGTTTGTTTACCACAAAAAGGAAGGGAATGTTAAAAATTCATTCATTAAATTTTAAAAGATGAATTCAATTGTTAATATTTTATGCATTCCTTTTATTACCAACATGTTTGATAATAATTTTATATTAAATTCCAGAAGAACAGACAACACAGAATTTCTTTGGAAAAAATAAATACAATTCAAATAGCTCTAATGTTGTTAAGCCTGTATAATTAAAAAAAAAGAAATCAGTTGATTAGAAATCATTTTTAATTACAATTTACTAAAACCAGACAAATTAAATCCAGAAAAATTAAGCACTGTAAACTCCATGGAGCAAATCACGGCATTACTTTACTTGCAGGTCAAGTGTTGCAACATAAAGTTGACCCCTCTGGAAGCACAGCCTGTAATTACTGGACATATGAATTATAGTAATCACTTTCACGATTTTGACTTTCTTTTTGTTACCTAGCAACCTTAATGTGAAGGCCAATGGGGGAGGCATGTCGCTTGTGTTTAGAGGTGCATTTCCCATCATGCGGATCATGTGAATGGACTAATGGGACATATTTTGGTCACGGTGGGAAGAATATAGATTTAGAACTGTTTGTGTTTTAATGCATCTTGATATGAGAAGACCCCACTTTGTCCATTCCCACACCCGAGCAAACCATCTGAATGTTCTATAAGCCCCTTCTCATGATTCAACAGTTGTCCGCAATCCCTCTGGTGGCAATGTGAAGTTTGTGTGTCCTGTTATTTTCATGCACATTCACAGCACATGTTGCCACATGTGCAAACTTGCACACATATGCCGTGTTGTTGGTTAGCAAGGGAACATTCTGTTAAAAACAGTTAGTGAAAAGGAAACATTCTGTGTTTATAGTTGTAAAAAAGTAGAAAAAGGTTTACTCTCCAGACAAAATATCCTATAAATGCCAAAAACGGTCTTTTGTTAGAAAAAATCATAGACAATTCAACACGTTTAGTGTGTGTATGTATTGTAGCCATGTACATTTTGATGTCAAAATTGATTATTTAGAAAACAAATGCAGTTTCTACTGAAATTATTTTAGTATGTTGCATATTTAATTTAATGTGAGCAGAATATCTCAATTAAAAAAAACACTGATGATTAAAAAAAAAACAATTAGAGCAGAAAAAATACATCAGGCAACTGCAAGAATAGCTTATGGAGGCATGTTACCAGTTCAAGATCATGCAAATGTAAAATGAAAATAAAATGTTTTCGGGATAAATAACCAGCAGAAATTACTGCAATTGATTATGCTTAATTATTCGAGAAAAGCCGAAATCGTGATAACAATTAAAATTCAATTTATCATCCAGCTTGTGAAATGTTCACTTGTGAAATTATTTTGTTACCATATTTTGTACATATACGTTTTTAATTATCTCTTTTTTTATATTTGTTTTTATTTTTGTATTTTTTCATTTTCAAGTTTTAGTAATTTGGTTGTGTTTTGGCCATTTTCATTAGTTTTTCTTAAACATGTCTGTATAGTTTCCGAATTGTGTTAATGTTTTTCTCATAAAACAACCAAAAAAGACTTTGTGTTGTGGTGCTATGTTTGGATTTATTACAGTTTTTCATTTGCGTATTTCCTTTCATCTGAGAAATATCTCAATAGAGATCACATAAATCAAGCTTACGTTTTTTTGTTTTTTTTAATCATCATTGCTTTTTTTTAAGAGCAGAAAGAGCACGTACACATAGTTGCCAGGTTGGGGTTAATTAACACACTTGTCAGAAAATGTATCCTTTTAAGATAAAAGCTCTGAATGTGGGATTGAAACTCTTGACATCAGGCAACTGCAAGTATAAAAGCTTATGGAGGCATGTTATTAGATTAAGATAAGCGGAGTGATCCGCACAGCCGGTTTGGCACATTTTATGCCGGGTAAGATCATGCAAATGTAACTGAAAATAAAATGTTTTCAGGATAAATAGCCAGCAGAAATGACTGCTGATGATTATGCTTAATAGAGAGAAGCAGAAATCGAAAACAATTAAAATTCAATTTATCATCCAGCTTGTGAAATGTTCACTTGTGAAATTATGTTGCTGTATTTTTTAATTCCTGTAAATTTGTTGTTGTTATTGTTGTTTTTGTCATTTTCATAGTTTTTTTTAAACATGTCAACTAGTGTTGTCTATATTGGTAAGAAAAATCTTATGTCATGATATAGTAATTTTATTTCACAACAACAATTTTTATCATGACATAATCATTTGTTGTTATTTTATCTTTTGTTATTAACTAGATGCAAGTAACAAACTGAAGGACAACTGCAATTAAACAAAAACACAAATGAAATCTGTTTTATTTTTTCTCAAATTCCACTGTATTTGTCTAGACTCTATTTTAATGGTTACATAAAAAATTATTTATCAAAAAGCATGTCTAATTAATTGAAATCATGAAACTTGCAGAATTTAACAGCAATTTATAAAAAGTAAAAAAAAAATTATACACGTTTTTAAGGCCCTATGAAATATGTTTTATTATTTTTCTCAAATTCAGTTTTGTTTGTGAATCTCTGTTTTCCATTCATTTTCTGGGTCCTATTTTAATCGTTTCATTACATTTTAATAATCAAAAGCATGTCTAATGAATTTATAAAGGATAATTAGATTTGATAAAGAATTAATTTATTAAAGGATATTTATTTCTCTTTTTTTCCAGATATACTGTGTTGTGTATTTATAATTTTGACGGGTTGCTGTGAGGACCCTTAGGATCTTCATTATATGACGATAGTTTTCCGCAAAAGGAACAGTAAAATGCTCATGAAGTGACTCTCAGAGCAGTTTTAGAGATTATATTCATGTGTTCATATACTCATATTTTGTGGCAACAGAGGCTGAAAACAGCGCAAGCATCTTGCGTATGTGTGTAACATTAGTAAACAAAACTGCGCATCTGCGCCATTCACTAACACAGAGACGCAGAAATACAGCTTTTATTAAAATACATTCTTGCGTATCATTTTTAAAAGCAGGGTATCGCAATATTTTTTAAGTATCGGTATATCGTGCAGCACTAATGTCAACACATAGTTTCCCATTTTTTTTTTTTTTCACAAAGACATTACAAAAAAAACCCTGACTGTATTGCGGCACGATGTTTGGATTTATTACAGTTTTTCATTTGCATATTTATTTTAATTTGAGTGGAATATCGTAATAGAGATCACAAAACTCCAGCTTACATATTTCTTGATTTTTTTTTTTTTCGTCACATACACGTACTTGCCAGGTTGGGATTAATTAACACACTTGTCAGAAAATATATCCAAGATAAAAGCTCAAAATGTGGGATTGAAACTCTTGACATAAGGCAACCGCAAGTATAAAAGCTTATGGAGGCATGTTACCAGTTCAAATTTATGTAAATGTAAAATAAAAATTTAATGTTTTTAGAATAAACAACCAGCAGAAATTACCGCAGATGATTATGCTTAATTAATCGAGAGGAGCAGAAATCTTGATCATGATTAAAATACAATTTATCATTCAGTTTGTGAAATGTTCACTTGTGAAATTATGTTGTTGTATTTGTTAATTCCTGTATGTTTTTTATGTTTTCCTATTAAGACAACAAAAAAGACTTTGTATTGTGGCACGATGTTTGGATTTATTATACTTTTTCATTTGCATGTTTATTTTCATTTGAGTGAAACATCTTAACAGAGATCACAAAACTCCAGCTTGCACATTTGTTGATTTTTTTCAGATCATCAGAAAGAGCACATACACATAGTTGCCAGGTTGGGATTAATTAAAACACATGTCAGAAAATGTATCCATTTAAAATAAAAGCTCTGAATGTGGGATTGAAACTCTGCAACCACAAATATAAAAGATGGAGGCTTGTTATTAGTTCAAGATCATGCAAATGTAAAATGAAAATGAATAAATGAAAATGTTTTCAGAATAAATAACCAGCAGAAATGACTGCAATTAATTATGCTTGCTTAATCGAGAGAAGCAGAAATCATGATAATGATTAAAATATATATTATTTTGTTGTGTTTCCTAAGTCCTGTGCAATTTTAATAACTGTATTTTTTATACATTTGTAATGATTATACATGTCTCATTTGTCTTTTTTCACCATAATCTTACATTCGTCAGACTTTTATTTACCGTTGCATTCAGAATGTATGCACATTTTCCTTTTTGAATGAATGAACATTCACTCATGAAAGAAAGCTCCTTGTTTTTTAGGAACAACAAATTCTGCATGTCATTTCCCTCTTGCTTGACTGCTGTTATTTGTAAATACCAAGCTAATTAGAGCTGAAATTAAAGAAAGAAAGCCATGCCAGTCACGTCAGCATTGCTTTTTCTACGTCGCTTCTTGTGAGAGGGAGTCTGTCAAACTGTCGTCTAATTACATAGATATAACCTCATAAAAAGATGTTTTCGTCTGAAATCAATCTAACTAAAGAGGCTGTTTCAAAGAGTGCACGCTTTTGCGGGCTCCAGTAACCACTTTTCTTATTTATTCAATTTGATGCTGCTAAAACAGGTATGCTCCGGCTCAGATATTGAGGAGGGAGGGAGCTATGTCCTCGAATGGAGAGACAAACACCCCTGAGCATGCACACATGCACGTACCCCCACTTAACACACATGCGGGCATGCACACACACACTTTATGTTGGCGGCCTATTAGTGTGGCTCAAATGGAAACCGTACGGTGCCGTGACAGGGATGAAACTCTATGCTGCCGGGTGAACCTGGCTCTCCGCTGGGACCTCGGGAGCCCAAATCACCATTACGGACGAGAAAGATGTGCATTCATTCACCGTTTTAACAGTCTCTCTAGACACAACCCTGTCTTTGAGTCTGTTTATTCAGCATTGATTTCTTATTTTCTTATTTCCGATTCTGTCTTTATTGTGTTTTTCCGTGTCGCTCCGGTATTATTTCTACTCCATTAACACGTCTTGCTCTATTGCATCTCTATTGTGGTCCGTCTCTGTCTCGCTTCCCACGGTGAACACTATTGATCACTATCAACACGCTGAGGCAGTAAAAGTCATTCTCCACCCTGCTGACACTGAAAGCGATACTCACCGGACTCATGACACATATTTCAGCTTCACAGGCTGAAAGAATCTGCAGCTAAAAAAAATATGTGTAGTCATTCTGCATTCAGACCTCTTCACACCATTTTGACACGGAAATTAGAAAGTCTACCAGGGGAACGACACATGGGGTAAAGGATTTCAGGAATAGCAACTCTCTAAAGACTTTTATAACTAGAATCAGACTGTTGTGAAACAGCCAAGTTCCACCACAAATTCAGTTATTTTTAACGTGCCTCTACAATTATTAAAGCAGTAGTTCATCCAAAAATGAAATGAACATTTTGTCAGTATTTACTCATGCTCATGTTGTTCCAAAAATGTTGTTTTTCACATGGATCACATTTTTTTTTTCTTCCAAAAAAAGCCTTGGGGGAGGTGAAGAATCTTTATTTAATGAAGTGTGTGTGTGTGTGTGTTTTTTTTCATTTCACAACATGAGGGTCAGTAAATTGGATTTTACAGTTTGACTGATTTATTCCTTAGCATTAAATACATGCATTTTAATAAAATCTGCCCCTGTGAAAAAGAAGTGGACTTGTAGTTACTGCAAAACATACAAGTATATTTAAAAATGTACTTGTAGATAATATAATTACTAAAATAAAAGGTCACTTAATTGGTGTAAATAGTTCACTGTAAGAAACAAAAAAATTAGTTAAATCAACTTGAAATAATTTGTTATCTTTCTGCCTTAAAATTTTGAGTTCCGTCAACTCAAATAAGTTTAGTCAACTTTAAATTTTAATTTGGGGGAGGTGAAGTTCATGACAGAATTTTCATTTAATAAAGCATTTTTTTCTTTCATTTCACAACATGAGAGTCAGTAAATAGGATTTTAATGTTTGACTGATTTATTCCTTGGCATTAAATACATGCATTGGAATAAAATCTGCCCCTGTGAAAAAGAAATGCACTTCTGAGTTCCGTCAACTCAAGTAAGTTCAGTCAACTTAAAATTTTAAGTTGTACTAAGTGACAACTTAGATATTCGAGTTGACTAAACTTAAAAGCTGTGTTTGTTACCCTCAGCCTTAAAACTGTAAGTTGAATCAACTCAAATATATATAATAATATATAATATATATATAAATATATAATAAGTTGTCACTTAGTATAACTTAACATTTCAAGCTGACTATACTTTTTTTGAGTTGACTGAACTTAAAATTTTAAGGCAGCAGGGTAACAAATTATTTTAAGTTGACTCAACAAATTGATTTTTACAGAGTTCATTGTTAACACACTTAAAGGAATGTACTCACCCCCTTGTCATTCAAGATGTTCATGTCTTTCTTTCTTCAGTCGTAAAGAAATTATGTTTTTTGAGGAAAACATTTCAGGATTTTACTCTATATAATGGACTGATATGGTGCCCCGAGTTTGAAATTCCAAAATGCAGTTTAAATGCGGCTTCAAACGATCCCAAATGCGGTTGTAAGCGATCCCAACCGAGGAAGGGTCTTATCTAGCGAAACGATCGGTTATTTTCATACAATTTAAAATACAATTTAAATACTTTTTAATCTTAAACGCTCATCTCGTCTTGCTCTGCCTGAACTCTGTGTATTCTGACTCAAGATAGTTAGGGTATGTCGAAATACTCTGACCATATTTTCTCCCTCAACTTCAAAAATTATTTCAAAATCTTCCTACATCGCTGCAGAAGTTCCAACCCAGTCTTTGCAAAGTGAACATGCAAAGAAGATCAAACACCACAAAAAAGGTAAAGTTTGGGAGTTTTTCGACATACCCTAACTGTCATGAACCGGAGCAAAAACAGTCCAGGCAGAGTAAGACAAAGACGAGCGTTTGACATTAAAAAAGTATATAAATTGTTTTATTTTTTATGAAAATAACTGATTGTTTTGCTAGATATGACCCTTCTTTCTCGGTTGGGATCATTTACAACTGCATTTGGGATCGTTAGAAGCTGCATTTAAACTGCATTTTGGAAGTTCAAAATTGGGGCACCATATCAGTCCATTATATGAAGAATAAACGCTGAAAAGTTTCCCTCAAAAAACATAATTTCTTTACCACTGAAGAAAGAAAGACATGAACATCTTGAATGACAAGGGGGTGAGTACATTATATGTGAATCTTTATTTTGGAAGTGGACTTCTCCTTTAAGAACACTTCTTAAAAGTGCAACTGATAATAATGTCAAATTAAAAGTTTTACTTTAAAGTGCATTTTAAATCCTTTTTTTTTCTTTTAGAAGGGTGTAAAAAAAATACAGAATAGAATCAAATTAGGAAAAAAAGGGTCAATACAAGCATGATAATAGTAAAATGAAAAATGAAACCTGCAGGAGAGGAAAATCAGTCCATGTAGATCAGCATACTGAGAAATATGATTCCATGTTGTTGGTGTAGATCTTGATTTTTGGTTACACTTTATTTTAAGGTCCAATTCTCACCATTAACAAACAATTAACTATGACTTTTGCTTCAATAAACTCTTAATTCGCTGCTTATATATAGTAAGTAGCAAGGTAGTGAGAATTGGTCCCTGTACTAAAGTATTACCTGATGTTCTTTAGCATTTTAATTGACTATTTTAATACAACTTTTAAATAATTGTAAGTTATTTTGTGGCCCTCTTGCAAGCTTGCTGAGGTACCTGTTTGAGAACCACTAACCTAAAGATGAAAACGACTTTTGAAACCACAAAACAACATCCTGGCAACCACACAGAAACCCTCACCCACTGTGGTGGAGAGTTTTGCATGGCTCAAGCTATATTTAGGGATTTTATTGAATCAGAGTGCTGTGGTGACATAGAGTGCCTGAGTGTTGCATATGGTGCAGGACAGCAGATCTGTGTTCATAATCACAGGGGCTGTTGGGAAGAGGTTGAGGTGGTAGACCACAGCAGATGGACCAAACACATCAAAGAACATTCAGTGGCCAGTTTAGTTCACACACACACACACACGCTTCTACTTTGCATTTTTCTGAGGAGAAAAACATTCCACTCAAAAAGACCTCTAGATCTAATGCTACATGCTGACATTTTCTGTGACTTAAAATCCCACAATGCTGATTTTATTTCTTTAGAATTCTGAGTTATAATTCATAATTCTGAAAGTTTTCTCTAAATTCTGAGTTTACATCTTCGCATTCTGAATTTTCTTCCCCAGAAAAGTTTACATCCTGCAAATCCAGATTTGTTTTTCTAAGAATTCTGAGTATAAATCTTTTTATAATTCTGAAAGTTTTCTCTAAATTCTGATTTTACATCTCACAATTCAGATTTTTTTTTCTTTGAATTCCGTTGACATATTAATTCTGCAATTTTTTCTTGGAATTCTGAGTTTACATCTTAATTCAGATTTTTTTTTTCCTCTGAATTCTGAGTTTACATCTCACAATTTTGATTGTATTTCTCTGAATTCAAAGTTTACATTTCACAATTCAGATTTTTTTTT
>JAHKKF010514209.1:0-14964 GCA_019740295.1 Labeo calbasu | reverse complement strand
TTATTTTTTCCTTTTTATTATGAAGTAAAACTATACACTATAAAATTAAACTGTTAAAGAGTCATTTAGACACTATTATAGTTCTTAAATTAATATTTTTAGCTTGTTTTTTTTTAATTTTTAGAGATGTTCATTTTCATTTTATTTAAAGTTTTAGTAATTTAGCTGTTTGTTTTTGTCATTTGTATCTATTTATTTGTTTTAGAACATAAATTTAAACTAAATGTAAATAAGAAATGTAAAAGGTAAATATTTGTCATTTCTAGTTAACTATAATAACCCTGTTTCCTCCAAAAATAAATACTCTGCCATCCAGAATCCATTCAGCTATTTTAAGACCAGCATTGAAATCTTAACAGCTGTAAAATTAGAGGCGGAAAGAATCACTCCACACGCTCTATACTTACATAATAAAATCATCTGCACTCACATCAGTGTTTCATATTCATTTATTAGGTCAGTGTGTGTGTAAAAGCCAGATACAATCATTTGTGCTCTGGGTTTATTTAGTGATATTGACTGTCCAACTGTGAACTGTGAGTGTTATTTAGGACACAAACCATCTGAATAATAGTGTGTGGGCCGATCGCTGATGGATGGACTGACTCACTGTCATTCTTTGTCCTCTCTTCATCATTTTCTGAGTGAAAACACACCAGAGGATTGTTCAAACACAAGTACTGAACTCATTTCCTTCCTCTGGCTCAATCAAACTACCACCTTCTGTTCCTGAACATCATTTAACTTCAGCTTTTGCCGCTAAAAACAGATCCTACCACAGCCGTGTGAATACAGCAGGAGTTTTTTGTCAGTGCTGATGTGTTTTAATGTTTATCTATCACCTCCACCAGCACAAAACTCTCAGAAAAAGCATATTTGTTTGTGTGCCTCATTAGAATTTGGTTGCTCGAATAAATCTTAATGACATATAGCCTTAAATTACATTATACTGATTCCTTAGACTTAATTTCATGTAATAATTATTGTATATAAGTATAAAAGAAGTGTGTGTGTGTGCGTATGCATTACAGTACGACAACTGGTGGACAAAATAAGGAAATGACAATGCAAAAAGCAAAAAAACAAGCTTAAATGAATTTAAAATCATATTAAATTAAATAAATAAAAAATTAAATAAATATACATTTATGACAATTTGTTGGAACAAAAAGCAAAAAAGCAAAAAAACAGGATTCATTTAATTTAAAAGTGTTATTATTATTATTAAGTGTATTATTAAGTGTTTTATATAATAAAATAACACAAAATAAGTAAGAACAATATATATGAAAAATAATATCATGTGGATGATGGATTATATGTTTAACATTATTTTTTAATATATTTTTTACAATTTAATTATTGATTATTAATTGTTTCATTTTGAATGCTGAGTACTCATTTATTTTTATTTTTAAATTTTAAAATGTTAAAATGCAAAACAATCCTAATGGTCCTAAAAAACACAAGCTTAAATGAATTTCAAATCATTAAATTAATAAATAAAAAATTAAATAAACACATTTATGACAATTTGTTGGCAAATTGTGTAAAGTGTAAAAAAGCAAAAAATTTTAAGGGTCCTAAAACGGTTAATTTAATTTAATAAGCAGAAAAAAGTGTTATTATTATTATCATTATTAAGTGTATTATTAAATGGTTTATATATATAATAAAATAACCCAAAATAAGTAAGAATATATATGAAAAATCATACCATGTGGATGATGGATTATATATTTAACGTTATTTTTTTACAATTATTAATTATTTATTATTATTAAAATGTTAAAATGCAAAAAAATCCCAATGGTCCTAAAAAAAAAAAACTAAAACAAAAAAAACAGCGAAACAAACAAACAAAAAAACAAGCTTAAATGAATTTCAAATCATTAAATTAAATTAAAAAAAAAATAAAAAAATACACATTTATGACAATTTGTTGGCAAATTGTGCAATATGTAAAAAAGCAAAACATGGGTTAATTTAATTTAAAATCATATTTCACTTCAGAATAAGCAGAAAAAAAGTGTCAAATACATTTAATTAATGGTCCTAAAACAGGCATAATTTTATCTAATAAAATAACTCAAAATAAGTAAGAAGAATATATATGAAAAATCATATCATGTGGATGATGGATTATATATATTTATTATTACTTTTTATATAGTTTTTGTTTTAAAATAACATATTTATAAATTAATAAATTAATTGTTACATTTTTATAATTTAATAAATGATTATTAATTGTTTAATTTTGAATGTTTTTAATTTTTTAAGTATTCATTTATTTTAATTTTGAAATTTTGAAATTTTAAAATTTTAAAATGTTAAAATGCAAACTAATCCCAATGGTCCTAAAAAAAAACAAAAACAAAACAAAACAAAAAAACAAACAAAAAAAAAACAAGCTTAAATGAATTTGAAATTAAATAAATTAAAAATGTAATAAAATACACATTTATGACAATTTGTTGGCAAAATGCACGATATGTAAAAAAGCAAAAAATCTTAAGGGTCCTAAAACAGGGTTAATTTAATTTAAAATCAAGTTTCACTTCAGAATAAGCAGAAAAAAGTGTTATTATTATTATTATTATTAAGTGGTTTAAATACATACATATATATATATATATAATAACCCAAAATAAGTGAGAAGAATATATATGAAAATTCATATAATGTGAATTATGGATTATATATTTAACTTTTTTTTTTTTTTTTTTTACAATTATTAATCGTTTATTATTGTTTAATTTTGAATGTTTTTATTTTTTTTTTAAGTATTCATTTATTTTATTTTTTTAATTTTACAATGTTAAAATGCAAAAAAATCATAATGATCCTAAAAAACAAAAACAAAAAAACGAAAAAAAACCCACGAATGAATTTGAAATTAAATTAATTAAAAATTAATTAAATACACATTTATGACAATTTGTTGGCGAAATGTGCAATATGTAAAAAAGCAAAAAATCTTAATGGCCCTAAAACAGGGTTAATTTAATTTAAAATCATGTTTCACTTCAGAACAAGCAGAAAAAAGTGTTATTACTATTATTAAGTGTATTATTAAGTGTATTTATTTAACATTATTTTTTATATATTTTTTACAATTTAATTACATTTTAATTAACCCAAAATAAGTAAGAATATAATATATATATATATATATATATATAAAACATTCATATGATGTGGATGAGGGATTATATATATTTATTTTTGAATCATAGTAATGAGAATTTGGCAGAAAAAATCTCAAATGTAAGTCACAATGGAAAAAACAATGTTCTGGTTCTAAAACATCTATAATTTCCTATGTGATCTCATTTTTTACACTATTTTTCACCTGATTTGTATTGAGGTTGAGTACTAATTTGCATGAAAGCAAACATATCCTTAGTTTTGTCTTACCTAATGAGAAGAACACAGTATATACTAAAATGTAAACAAGTGTCAAATAAATTAAAATGATAAATATTAATGTCGAGCTCATTTGAACTCCTGTTTGTCATTCATCCTACAAACACGTGGCTGTACTGTCCCGCGTTTTCGGTGCTTTTCTCCCCGGCCTTCTCCACATGCTCCGGGAAATGCGGCTGGACGCAGGAGTTGATGGCCTCGGACAGGTCACCGGGCAGAGACCACATCTTTTTTGCGTGTTCGGCCACGGCGTCTTTATTCAGCTGAACACAGAAGTGAAGAAATGAGACCAGCGGTCAGTGACACGGAGATCACAACAACAGCATGTGACTAGAAAACATAACGTTATTATTAATAGCTAGAGTTTTAAAGTGGTTCTAGGTTTTAGTGTGTTGCTATGCAGTTGCTACAGTGTTGTCATGTTATGGTTTTCCTCTACCACAAAAGAAGATGGGAAACAAAGAGTTGCTGGTAGCCACTGACTTCAATAGCAGAGAAAAATACTGTAGAAGTGAATGGCTACCAGCAACTGTTTGGTTACCTGCATTCTTCATTTTGTGTTCAACAGAAGAAACTAACTCATGTTAACTAACACACAGGTTTAGGGTGAGAAAATGATGACATTTTTCATTTTGGGGTGAAGTATCCCAAAGTCTGATCTTAAAGTAATAAAAATTCTTAAATACCTAAATTCGTATAAAAAATGTTAAAAGAAAAGCTTTATTTGAAATCAAAACGTTTTGTAACATTTCTTTACTTTTTTTTATTTTAAAGTGGTTTATTTTAAAATTATTTTTAAAGAAGTATTTTTATTTATTTTTTTATTATTTATTTATAAATTAATAATTGTATAGTTTTTATGATTTAATTAATGATTAATAATTGTTTAATTTTGATTGTTTTTATTTTTTAAACTATTAACTATTTTATTTTTACATGTTAATGATTTAACTATTAAAAGTGGTTTATTTTGATTTTTAAAATTATTTATTTATAAATTAATAATTTTAGAATTTTTATGATTTAATTAACAATTAGTAATTGTTTAGTTTTGCTTGTTTTTATTTTTTAACATTTTTAATATTTTTTATTTTATATATTAATGATTTTTCTATTAAATGTTTATTTTGATTTTTTAAAAATATTTATTTATAAATGAATAAGTTTAGAATTTTTATAATTTAATTGATGATTAGTAATGGTTTAATGTTGATTGCTTTTATTTTTTTAATTCTTAATAATTTTTTTTTAATTTTACATATTAATGATCTAACTATTAAAAGTGGTTTAGTTTGATTTTTAAAATTATTTATTTATAAATTAATAATTTTATAATTTTTATGATTTAATTAATGATTAGTAATTGTTTAATAACATTTTATTCTCAGGATTCTTTGATGAATAGAAAGTTCTAAAGAACAACATTTATTTAACTATTAAAAGTGGTTTAATTTTTTTAAATTATTTATTTATAAATTAATAATTTAATTTTTATTTATTTTATTTATTTAATTTGACATTTATGATTTAATTATTAGCAAGTGGTTTATTTTATTTATTTATTTTTTTAAATATTTATTTATTTTAATTGTAGATTTTAATGATTTATTCAATTACTAGCTTCTTTTGATAATTAATGTTTTAAAATTATTTAATGTATTTTTTTATTTTTAAATTATTAATTAACTTTGCATTTTTATGATTTAATAATTATTACCTTTTCAAATCAATGAAATGAAAATAGAAATCTTTTTGCAACATTATTCAATTTTTTTGTCACTTTTAATCAATTTAATGCATCCCTTCTGAATAAAGATTTTTTTACTCAATTATTTGAATGTAACATTTTTTATGATTTAATTAATTATTACTTTTTCATCAATATTTAATAAAATTAAAATATTTTATGAGTATCTAATATTTTAATATAAAAAATAAAAATTTTATTTATTATTACCAAGTATTTTATTTTTAAATGATTTATTTATTTTAACTTTACATTTTTAAGACTGAATTTATAAATAGTTTTTTTTTTTTTTAATAGGTTTTGGTTTAAAAAATTCTATTTTACATTTTTATGATTTGAATAATAATTTTAAATAATAATTATTTTTATATTATTTNTTTTATTTATTATTACCAAGTATTTTATTTTTAAATGATTTATTTATTTTAACTTTACATTTTTAAGACTGAATTTATAAATAGTTTTTTTTTTTTTTTTAATAGGTTTTGGTTTAAAAAATTCTATTTTACATTTTTATGATTTGAATAATAATTTTAAATAATAATTATTTTTATATTATTTTTTATTTTTTTATATGGTTTTATTTTTAAAAAATATTTATTTTAATTTGACATTTTATGATTTAATTATTTATTAGCTTTTTATCAAAACTCATTGAAATGGAAAAAGAAATCTTTTGCAGAATTATACATGTTTACACTTTTAATAACAATAGTAAAATCTAGTTGCAAAGTGGTTCTAAATGGTTTTAGTGCACAGGCAGTTTCTAGGGTCATTCTTAAAGTCGTAAATATTCTTCTGAGATGATCACACGAAACTGTCAAGAGCTTATGACTGTGAGCTTAAAGCCCTCTGAAGACAGATGGTTTATCTGAAGTGACACGAGCAGCTCCAGATCTATAAGTCCTGAGAGATTCGAGCGCTTTATTTAAAATCCCTCGTCTGACAGACGGCCGTCTGTTCCCGTCATACGGAAACTCGCGTCAGCAAGAGTCTGAGACCAAAGCGTGTCGAGCTAAAATACATCTGCATATTAAAAACTCCATTCACAATCCAGGTGTTACTACAATTTACAGCACATCTGGCCCTATGACAACACTCACAGGAAGATTCACTGATAAAGACGTCTGTCAAATTTAGCTCATGATTCAGTTGCTGAATTAGTCATTGGATTCGCTTTCCGTTATTACAGTCATCACAACATTATTACATTCAGAAATGTCTTTCCTCAAATGAAAGAAAAGAGAATAGGCCAAATCTGACTTAATGAAACCGTTCCTAATGAGTTTAACTTTCATAATCTGACGCATTTCTGAGTGAAACTGGATATTCAGTGGGAATATAGGCAGAGAAAGTAATTTTCATGGTTTTAATAAAGTCTGGATATGATCAAATCCTCTTTATGTAATTATAATAAAGTCCTCAAAGGTTAGTTTTTTCATTACGTCTCTTCTGCTCACCAAGGCTGCATTTATTTGATCAACAAAAATACAGTAAAAATGTGAAATATTATTACAATTTAAAACAGCTGTTTTCTATGTGAATCTGTGTTAAAATATAATTTATGTTTGTGATCAAAGCTGAATTTTCAGCATCATTACTCCAGTCTTCAGTGTCACATGATCCTTCAGAAAATATTTTAACATCAAGAAACATTTCTGATTATTATCAATGTCGATACAGTTGTGCTGCTGAATATTTTTATGGAAACCGTGATCGATTTTAATTTTTCAGGATTCACAGATAAATAGAAGTTAGGGTTATCTTTTGTTAGATTATAAATGTTTTTAATGTCACTTGAGCAATTTCATGCATCATCGCTGTATAAAACAATTTCTTAAAAATAGTATTTATTTAATTGTATAGATTTAAAATGTAATTATTAGTAAGTGGTTTATTTTAAAATTTTCTATTTCAAATTATGTGTTTATTTATTTATAATTTATTTTCATTTGTGTTTTTCTTTTTAAATTATTTATTAATTTTGCCTTTTTATAATTTTAATAATTTATTTTAATTTATTATTACCTTTTCAAGTCAATGAAACAGAAATATACATTTTTGTAACATTCTGCAATTTTTTGATCAATTTAATGAGACCTTGCTGAATAAAATTATTATTTAAAAAAATATCTATATATTAATTTAATTTTACATTTTTAGGATTTCATTAATTCAGTAATTGCTTTATTATATATATATTTTTAAATAATATTAAAAATTATTATTTAAAATATATATATATATATTATTTTAATTCTACATCGTCAGGATTTAAATAATTATTAGTGGCTTATTTTGATCATTTTTGTTTTTAAATTATTTATTTAAATTTAAAATAGAACATGTTTTTTTAACTGTTCATTGACTTAGCATTTTTATGATTTAATTAATTATTACCTTTTTTAGTCAAAATAAATCTTTTTGCAACATTTACATTTTTTGTCACTTTTGATCAATTTAATACATCCCTTCTGAATTAATTATTTAAAAAAATCAATTATTTTAACTCTACATTTTTTAAATTTAATGAATGATCAGCAATTGCTTTATTACGTATCATTTTTACTAATAATACATGATAATATTATAAAATAATATGATGTATTATTTATTTACTTATTATTTATTCATGTATTTTAATTTGACATTTTTATGATTTAATTACTACCTTTTCAAGTCAATAAAATGGAAATAGAAATCTCTGTAACATTCTACAATTTTTTGTAATTTTTTTTTATCAACGTAATGTGACCTTGCTAAATAAAATTATTATTATTTTTTAAAAAAATCAATTGTTTTAATTTTACATGATCAGTAATTGATTTATTATAATTTATTTTAATTTACTCATTTTAATTTTACATTGTTAAGATTTAATTAATTATTAGTATAATAGTGCTTTTTTTATTTGTTTAAATTTAAAATATTTTTTATTTTGTGAATTATTCATTGACTTAGCATTTTTATGATTTAATTAATTATTTTGATCAATTTAATGCATCCCTGCTGAATAAAATTATTTAAAAAAAAAAAATCAATTATTTTATTTTTACATTTTTAGGATTTAATTAATAATCAGTAATTACTTTATGATGTATTTTTTTGTATTTTTACTAATAATATTACGATATTATAAAATAGTATTATTTTTTGTTATTTTTGTATAAATATAAATATTATTTAAACATTACTATTTGTTTACTCCTTATTTATTTATTTTATTATTTAATGATTTAATTAATTACTACCTTTTCATCAAGTCAAGGAAATGAAACAAATCTTTCGTAACATTATTAATGTTCTTTTTTGTCACTTTTGATCAATTTAATGCACCTTTGCTGTATAAAATGATTACTTTCTTATGAAAAAAAAATGTTGAGCCCAAACTTTTGAACGGTTATGTGTAATGTGCACTGATGAATCGTTCACAATCAGACAGGAACATGTTTGTCAGACAGTAAGGAGTGTCCGTGTTTTACCTGACTGATGAGTTCTCTGATTTTGGCCAGCGTAGCGGCCTGTTTCTTCCTCAGACTCTGTTCTTGCGGTGAACCATCAGCACCTCCATTATCTGACGACTGAAAGAGTGTGATATTACATGCGTTATCAGCACACACAAACACACGTGTGTTCAATCCACATCTGCCAACATCACACGGTCACGCGATCGCGCGCACCTTGACGTCACGTGCGCTTACATACATGTACTCAAGTGTGGCACATATGCGTGAATATGTATGCGACAGTGTTAAACAGGCATTGCATTGCTCTCCAGGTCATGTGCATGAGCATGTGTGTGTGTTTGAGTGTCAGCGAGACAGAAGAGAGTCCATGTGCAGCTATTGTTCACGCGTCACGTTGAGCCGACAGACTCGACACTCTCTGTGCAGAACATCCGAGGAGATAGATAATATAGATATTTTTATCTGAGGATAAAATAGATGTTCATCTGAGGATAAAATAGTTAATCTTTTTAGTTTTTTGTTTAGCGTTTTGTTTAGTTTTTAATTTAAAATTAATTATTTTAATTTTAAATTTTTATTCTAGCATTATTTTATTTTATGTTAATTATATTTTTATTTACATTTTACATTGTTATTTTGATCATTTTTATTTCAAAAGTATGTATTTATTTACATTTCACATTTTTTATGATTTAATTCATTGTTAGCAAGTGTTTTACTTTGATCATTTTTAATTTTTTGAAATTAATTAATTAATTAATTATTCAAATGTTTTGTTTTATTTAATATATATATATATATATATATATATTTTGATTTTTGATTAAATTCATTATTAGTAAGTGTTTTATTTTGATTGTATATTTTTATGATTTAATTAATAGTGTTTTATTTCCAGTGGTTTTATTTTATGATTATTATTATTATTATTATTATTATTATTTACTATTTATTTATTTATTTTTATTTATTTTTTTTTATTTAATTCATTATTAGTAAGTGTTTTATTTTTAAATTAATATTATTAATTTAAGTGTTTAAAGAATTAGATTATTTTTTGGATTTTTTAAAATGTATTTATTTAATTTAAGTTTTATGATTTAATTAATTATTAGCAATTAATTAGTGTTTTATTCTATTTTTTGTTTAGTTTTATTTAAAAATCATTTATTTAAATGTTATTTTTTTGCAATTTAATTTTTTAGCATTTAAATAGTTTTCATTTTAAAATTATTTATTGCAATTTTATATTTTTATGATTTAATAGCGTTTTACTTTCAGTGTTTTTATTCATTTATTTATTTCATTTGTATGATTTAATGAATAGTGTTTTCTTTTGATTTAATTAATTATTAGTAAATGTTTAATTTAGATAATGTTTTATTTTTGGAAATGTATTTATTTATTTACATTTTTATGATTGAATTAATTGTTATTATGTGTTTCATTCTAATTTTGTTTCATTTTAAAATTACATATTTATTTTAATTTTATATATTTATGATTTAATTATTAGTGTTTCATTTCAGTTGTTTTTATTTTTAAATTATTTGTTTGAATTTTATATTTTTATGATTTAATAAATATTGTTTTATTTCCAATGTTTTTGTTTTAATTCTTTCATTTTAATGATTTAATTAATTATTAGTGTTTTATTTTGTTTATATTATTAGTTTTTATTTCCAAATTAATGTTATTTATTTTAATTTTTATATTTTTTTAAATTAATTATTACCCTTTTTTACTTTTCTATACTATAAAAACAGCCAAATTTGAATTATATTCAACAATTTTCCATATTTAGGAACACAATGACGCATGAAGTCGAGCGTTTGCTTTCACACATACTTACGTAGAGTATATTCTGAGTCTCTGGCCTTATAAATACATCTGTAAACACATTTTCTGTGATCTTTACGTCTTAAACTCTAATGACATTCTGTTCTGGCGCTGGAGATGCGGAATTAATGGAGCGGTGAAAGAAATAGAGAAGTGAATGAATTTGGATGAGCCGCATGTGAACAGAAGTGAGTCATAACGCACATGTTTCTATCGTTCACCTGCTCTAAACATCATGAGAGAGAAAGAGCGAGCGAGCACATGTTAGTCTGCGTTTGTTAAAACTCAACCTAAACCAGGGCTTTGTGTTTCCGACCGTCGTCATGGTTACGGCTCTCGTCTCAATTGCGCTTCTCATTCGACTGCAATCCGTCTATTTTTCCTTGTGTGTCGGACTCGATCGCTGCGGACGATCTGCGCTCATGTGGTGTTTTACCTCATTGTCAAGCTGCTCCGTACTTTTGCATTTCTTCATTCTGAAATAGAGAAACATGAGGATTTGAGCATTAAAACAAGAATAGTCATGTTAAATGTAACACAAATGAGGTTTAATAAAGCTACTGTGCTTGAAATGAATACTTTCATTGCAGAACACTGAAGACTGGAGTAATGATGCTGAAAATTCAACTTTGAGCACTTGAATAAATTACATTTTACTATATATTCAACTAGAAAAGAAGTTAATTTAAATTGTAATAATATTTCACAATATTACAGTTTTTTCTGTATTTTTGACCAAATTAATGCAGTGTCAGTGAGACTTCTTGGAGAAACTTTTCATTACTTTTCATTTTTTATTATTTAATTAATTATTAAAAAGTTTTTTTAATTTAAATTTTACATTTTTATGATTTAACTAATTATTAGTACATTTTTATTTCAGCTGATTAAAATGATTTATTTTGGTTTTACATTTTTATTTTTATTTTACATGAATTTATGATTAAATAAATGCACTGGGGACCAAAAAGGACATCTTTCAAAAACAATAAAATATTATTTTTATTATTTATTTTAATTTTACATTTTTTACGATTTAATTCATTACTAGTAAGTGTTTTATGTTGACTGGTTCAAAATCAGTTGTTGTAATTTTATATTTGTATTTTACATTAATTTGACCTTTTTATGATCAAATAAATGAGTCCTGTTTTTTTTAATATATATTTGTTTTACAATTTAGATTTGTATGATACGATAAATGCAGGCTTTGTGAGCAAAATATGCATCTTTTCATAAAAAAAAATATTTCGATGTAATTAATTAATAGTACGTTTTTATGTTGAATATTTTTTATAATAAAAAAGTTAATTTTAGTTACAATTATTTATTTTTGTTTTACATTTTTATTTTAATTTTACATTATTTTTTTCTTGATGAAATAAATACATTGTTGGAGAGCAAAAAGGACATGCATCTTTTAATTAAAAAAAACTTTTTAAAATTTATTTGTCATTTTTTTTATTTCATTAAATATAAATTTTAAATAAATACATTTTGATTTTTATTTATTTTTCTTAAATAAAAATGTTAATTGCAGTTACAATTAGTTATTTTATTCTGATTAAATAAATGCATTGTTGGGAAGCAAAAATGACATCTTTCAAAAACATTACAAATATTATTTTATTATTTATTTAAATGTTATATTTTTATGATTTAATTAATTACCAGTACATGTTTTGTTCTGATCGATTCAAAATCAATTATTGTAATTTAACTTTGATTTTACAGTTTTCATGATTAAATAAATGAGCCCTGGTGAGCATAAGGCACTTTTTTCAAAAATATAAAAATGTAATATAAATTATGAATTTAAATGAATATATATTATAATAAAATATATATTATATGTATTAATAATAAAATATAAATGTTATTATTATTTGCTTATTTTAATTTGACCTTTTTTATGATTTGATTAATTATTAGTAATTAAGTGTTTTATTTTGACTGACTTAAAATTATTTATTTTAATTTTACAATTTTATGTCCAAAAAACATTAAAAAAGAAACTTACTTGTCTTTCTTCTTGGAATCACTGAAAAAAACAAAAAAGATTGTGAGAATGAGACACATCACGAACATCATGTGCATTTTATTTAATTTAGTTGTTCATTTTAGAAAAATATAAATCCCATCATGCTAAATGATCTCATAAAGCACTCATTCCTCATTCAACCTGTTTTTTATTTCATCATGAGAAGCTAAAAGTGTGACAAAGCTACTAAACCATTGCAAAGATCCTGATACTGAGCTGCAGACTAGTTTTATGTAAGTAAACAGATGTGATCTGTGCTAATGGGGTTGAGCTGCTAACACGGTCCCACTCACGCTCCCGGCGCTCATTTACTTGCTGTTGCTCTCAGAACAATAATAATTAACCAAATAATTAACAAACAAACTGTGCACCATGTAGAAAAGGTCATCGGCCCCCTGGTTTGGTTAGACGTGAAACCTCATTATAAATCCCAAGGCAAAACACACTCACACACTGGTGCATTAACTGAATTAAAACACTCAACAGCTCGTAGCACTCAATGATTCATCTTACGCTCATTCTTTCTTGCATTTTGTTTTGTATTTCTCTTGTTTTAAAGGTCAAGTACACTGAAACACACACACACACACACACACACACACACACCTGTTGAGTGCCTTGATCTCACTGCAGTGCTTCTCCGTGGCCATTTCCAGGAGTTTGGTCAAACGCTGTTACACAGGAAATACAGGACAGAACACAGGAAGTGTCACTTACACATATCAGAACACAACGCACCAGCTGGCCTTCGGAGCCGTTCTGAGATCTGCTGTGCTGCCACACGGAGGAAATGAATACGAGCACTTCCTGTCACGTCCAAGAAAGTAATATCTAGCTTTCTGGTCGAGCAGGTGAAAATGGAGCATCTGATGTTTTTCGAGTGTTGCTATGCGGTTGCTAGGTTATTCTGAGTGTCCTAAGTCGTTTGAGTGGTCTTTGAGTGTTGCTATGCAATTGCTTGGTTATTCTGAGTGGCTTAAAGTGTTTCTATGCAGTTGATACATTGTTCTGAATGTTGCTACGTGGTTGCTAGGTTATTCAGAGTGCTGTAGAATGTTTTGATGTGGTTCCTTGTTGGTTCTTGAGCGTTGCTGTGCAGATGGAAAGTTGTTATTAGTGTTGCAATATGGTTGTTAGGTTGTTTACAGGGTTTTAGAGATTTGCTATGCAGTTGGTATGTTGTTTTGAATGTTTTAGGGTGTTGCTAAGGGGTTTTGCAAGGTTATTCAGAGTGTTTTGAGGTGTTGCTATGTGGTTGCTATGTTGTTCTGAGTGTTTTAGAGTGTTGCTATGTGGTTGCTAGGTTATTCAGAGTGTTTTAGAGTGTTGCTATGTGGTTGCTAGGTTATTCAGAGTGTTTTAGAGTGTTGCTATGTGGTTGCTATGTTGTTCTGAGTGTTTTGGAGTAATGCTATGCGGTTGCTAGGTTATTCAGAGTGTTTTAAGGTGTTGCTAGGTGGTTGCTATGTTGTTCTGAGTGTTTTAGAGTGTTACTATGCAGTTGCTAGGTTATTCAGAGTGTTTAAGGTGTTGCTATGTGGTTGCTATGTTGTTCTGAGTGTTTTAGAGTAATGTTATGTGGTTGCTAGGTTATTCAGAGTGTTTTAGAGTGTTGCTATGCAGTTGCTAGGTTATTCAGAGTGTTTTAAGGTGTTGCTATGTGGTTGCTAGGTTATTCTGAGTGTTGTATAGTGTTGCTGCATGGTTGCTATGTTGTTTTGAGTGTTTTAGAGTGTTGCTATGAGGTTGCTAGGTTATTCAGAGTGTTTTAAGGTGTTGCAATGTGGTTGCTATGTTGTTCTGAGTGTTTTAGAGTGTTACTATGCAGTTGCTAGGTTATTCAGAGTGTTTTAAGGTGTTGCTATGTGGTTGCTATGTTGTTCTGAGTGTTTTAGAGTGTTGCTATGTGGTTGATAGGTTATTCTGAGTGTTGTATAGTGTTGCTGCGTGGTTGCTATGTTGTTCTGAGTGTTTTAGAGTGTTGCTATGTGGTTGCTAGGTTATTCAGAGTATTTTACAGTGTTACTTTGCAGTTGCTAGGATATTCAGAGTGTTTAAGGTGTTGCTATGTGGTCGCTAGGTTATTCTGAGTGTTGTATAGTGTTGCTGCGTGGTTGCTATGTTGTTTTGAGTGTTTTAGAGTGTTGCTATGAGGTTGCTAGGTTATTCAGAGTGTTTTAAGGTGTTGCTATGTGGTTGCTATGTTGTTCTGAGTGTTTCAGAGTGTTGCTATGTGGTTGCTAGGTTATTCAGAGTGTTTTACAGTGTTACTTTGCAGTTGCTAGGATATTCAGAGTGTTTAAGGTGTTGCTATGTGGTTGCTATGTTGTTTTGAGTGTTTTAGAATGGTGCTATGTGGTTGCTAGGTTATTCAGAATTTTTTAGAGTGTTAATATGCAGTTGCTAGCTTATTCAGAGTGTTTTAAGGTGTTGCCATGTGG
>JAHKKF010514208.1:0-23229 GCA_019740295.1 Labeo calbasu | reverse complement strand
CACACACATAGGCCTAGATGATTCGACTATCGGTCGACTATAGAAAGATTCGAAAATTCTGATTCGACTATGAAAATTCATAGTCGGGGACAGCCCTAATTTGAACCATTTCCAGCATTGATTGTATGGTTTTGAGATCCGTCTTTTCACACTGAGGACAACTGAGGAACTCAAACACTACTATTAAAAAAAGTTCAGACATTCACTGATGCTCCTGAAGGAAACACAATGCATTAAGAGCTGGGGGTGAAAACTTTTGAACAGGATGAAGATGTCCAAATTTTTCTTATTTTGTTGAAATATTTTCTTTTTTTTTTTCCATTTAATACTGTCCTTTGGAAGCTACAGAAAATACTTGCATGTTTCCCGGAAGACAAATTAAGTACAATTTACCTTTATTCAAATTCAAAAGGTTTTTTAACCCCCCGGCTCTTAATGCATTGTGTTTCCTTCTGGAGCATCAGTGAATGTTTGAACCTTTTTTAATAGTTTAAGAGTCCCTGAATTGTCCTCAGTGTGAAAAGATGGATCTCAAAATCATACAGTCACTGCTGGAATGGGTATTATTGGTATCGTCTCACGAAAAAGTGCTCCCATGTACATTTTTGCCATAAGACCAGGTGAGCAAAAGAGCAAAAATATATTGGGGAAAAAAAACATTAAATGAAAAATAGCAAACTAAACAATATATATATATATATATATATATATATATATATATATATTGCAATAAATATGAGTACAATAATGTTATTTTTAATCAAGCTTTTTTACATTCAGTCATTAGTGAGGCAAAATGTGTGAAATATGCATGTAGTAATCATTGCATTTTGAAAGTTCAGCGAAGGGTCAAACTTTTGAATAGTTTTGAACACTTCACTGACATGCATAGTGGCAATGTGGCTGACGTTTCAGTCCATAAAGTTCATTGTTGGGTACGGTTATGAAAATCATGTGACACGGCTTTCATGATGTCTCCTACTGACGTCCAGGTTCACAGAACTAAATCATATTCTGGGAATTTGTTTCATATTTGTAGAATCTGAAATGACTTTCATGTTTTTTCCTTGAAAACCAGGAAAGAAAGAGTCATAAAGGATATTCAGTCATTAATTTGCAGAAGGGCAAGATGAGGTGTGAATCTCTGAAGTAATGCAACCTGCATGTTCAGATTTAGATTTTCTTTCTCTATAACGCCTAACTTGCAAGTTTCAGGTGAGATAAACCACTGGTTAAAGTCGGCCCGCATGGTTGGTCTCAATCTGACTCATTCCTGCTTCGCAGGCGCACCTTGAAAACCGCAGAAATGGTTCTCCATCGCACACATCGGGTGTGTAGAAAGCTGATTAGTGCTCTTTTAGTTTTGCAAAAGAGAAGGCTGAACCGCAGTGTAAACCACTTCCTATGGCTTTGTTTGCAAGGGTGTGAAAAAGTTTGATCTTAGTAAATTTGCCATTTCTGCTTTCTGTTCATCATGAACAAACAAAGAACCCTGTTAGACGTTTTAAGAGCTATTAGAAATAGCCATTGTGTGAACTGAAACATTAATCAATTGCAAATTTGATTAATTTTAGTGATTTAATTCATTTGGATGGTTTATTAATGTAAATCAAGACATTTTATGTCTTGTATCCACTTATTTTGCAAAATATAGCTGTCCATCACTGGTTTGACTTGGTGGACATGGTTGTTTTCTTGTTTTATTACTTATATTTATTGTAAATTTAAGTGTGATGCTGTTAAACTTTTTAAATAGCTTTTGGTATTCAATACATTTTAAACTGGAACCTTACCAACTTTAAGTTGTAAGTACCTTGTAGTTTGGCAAGATATTATTTTACAGTAGCTTCTCCAGCACAAATATTCCACTTACATGATTAAAAAACGTCATTTTGTAACCCAGCGTTGTCCCACAGGTTAAAAACGTACTCTTCTGCAGAAACGTCCAGATACAGAAAGGAGTGCATTATGTTTATATAAGTGCCTAATTGTCAATTGTATGCCTTTTCGGTTTAAGTAAGCATCACTTTTTGGTTAACTGTGTTTGGTAAACACAAATATCCTGTAAAAAGAACAGCTCATGTGCTTCAAGATTTCGTGTAAGTTTGGTTGAAATGCCAGAGATGGTGAGCGAAGCATGTAATTGCGTTTAACCATTTTCGTCCTCGTGGTGAAAGACCACATGGTTCTCCAAAACACGGCTGACCAATTCCAGTCACGTCGCTGGTTGTTCTCAACACTTAAAATACTTTTCTTGCTGGAGGTCATTGGGATGATTTCTCAAGCCTCAGCACAGCATTACCGTCAGATGATTTGAAAGGCACAAAGAACATCTTTCATTAGGACACTAGTCATTAAATGCATTTCCACACTCATTTTATTTTTAATGCTGCTTGAGACATCAATGGGCCGACGTGCATGGACAACCCGGTCTCAGGAGTTAGAAGATGCTACTTAAAAAAAAAAAAAGCATGCTCAGATTATACAATTGACAGTATGACCCATCTTTGTGAAAAAGGAAATGGGAATGATGAGAAAGCAGGAAGAGGTTAAAAGTACTTTCATATGGCTTTTTATTAGAGTGTTTAAGACAGATCTAATTTTATTTTGTGTAAAGTGCAGAACACTATAAGCCATTGACTGTGTGCGTGTCTTATGACTGGCTTTACGCACTTGCTCTTTGGTCTTGTGGTTTTTCACTGCAGTTTCAGTTTATAGATGAAGCACAGAGGTATTTATAAATCCGTTGCTTTTTTAAAAACCGTTTCAATGATGTAAACCTCTTGCTTTTTGTTCCCACTTCTTCTCAGTTTGTGAACTCCCCTTTTTCAATCCTTCCCTCAATTTGTTTCGTAAAGCACGACCCTGTTAGCCTCCTCCAGACCTCTGTAAGAGAGACTGTGGCCTCTGTTTCCTGGCCACTCAGTCATTTCAAAAGACTGTTACTGAATCGTTTTCTTCAAAAGGCGTTCTGCGCAGTTCCTGGTGTCAACATATTGTGACTTAGAAACATGAGTCAGTTTTAGAACTTTCTCGGGCTTCCGTTTGAGGCTTTGGTCAGATGTTCTGGGTTACAGTCATCTGAAGCGATATGATGTTCACGGAACTGTGAGAGGTTTTATCTATGAGGAGATTAATCAGATTGAGAGATGTTCTGCAGCAGCTGTTGGGAGCCACTATTGCACGTTCAACCAGGTCACCCAGTTTTGTACCCAACAGTCATGCTTGAGTATTTATTTATGGATAGTGACTCAAATATGAGATGAAATAGTCCATTAGAAAGTTGTTGTTGAAGTTGAAGTGCATAATCAATCAGTTGGAATTGTGAATTGTGTTGGAAGTGTCTCATCAAACTGATTCGGTTAACATCGGTTAAAGTTATATATTTGACAGGTGTGAAACAATGTTACTTTTAGGCCTTTTTACTGGCCATAAATATTTATAGTAGCCATGAAATTGTATGCGCATTATTTTATTTAAAAATTGCAGAACATCTAAGTGCTGTTGTTATTATTGTTATTATTGTTGTTGTTGTTGTTGTTGTTGTTGTTGTTGTTGTTGTTAAAATGAAAAAATAAATATCACAATATAGTAATAATAATAATAATTATTATTATTATTATTATTAATATTATTATTGCTCAAATAATAAAAAATAAACAAATGAATAAATATCCTATAATTTATAACATAAGTATATAACATATAAATATAATACTATTAAAAACTAATAATAGTTATTGTTATTATTGTTATTACTATTGTTGTTGTTGTTATTGTATAGCTAGCAACTGCTTCCGCCTTAATTAAATTATAAAAAATAAACAAATAAATAAATATTGTATAATGTAATATAATAATAATAATAGTAATAATAATTGTTATTATTATTATTATTATCATCATTAAATTATAAAATTACACAAATCAATAAATATAATACAATTTATATTATGACATAATTATAAAATAGTAATAATAAAATGTTTAGTGTATTATAATAATACTACTACTAATAATAATAAGTATTATTATTAATATTATTATAATTATTCAATTATAAAAATTAAACAAATCAATAAATATTGTATCATTTAAAACATAATAATAATAATAAAAACAATATATATAATTAAATTTATAACATAATAATAATAATAATAATAGTAATAATAATAATACAAATTTTATTTTTTATTATTATATAGTGCTTGTACCTTAAATTATAAAAATTAAACAAATCAATAAATGTTATATAATGTAATATAATAATATTAATAATAAATGATATTATTATTATTATTATTATTTAATAAAAATAAACAAATCAGTAAATATCATATAATAATAATAATAATAATTAATTTGTTTAATCCTTTAATTAATTTTATTATCCTTATTATTATTATTATATTGCAACTGCAATTGATATCTTTGATTTTATCGAATCTAATTTTACAACAGATGAAGATTAATAAAGATTCATAAAAGAATCTTTCGGGTCAATTCATGAAACCTTTGATTAATTGAAAACTGATTCACTGAACTGATTCAAACTAATGATTAGTTCACAAATCTGACAACACTATCA
The DNA here is from genome assembly GCA_019740295.1 of Labeo calbasu. Lineage (NCBI taxonomy): Eukaryota > Metazoa > Chordata > Actinopteri > Cypriniformes > Cyprinidae > Labeo > Labeo calbasu. Next base: position 18,638 of record JAHKKF010514208.1, on the reverse strand, counting down.
TAGTTACAGTGGTTAGCATCATAGTTACTAACTTTGTTAGTTCAACAGTTTACGCCGCTGCCATCAAACAGCTTTAAACTCATTTTCGTTGCTACCTGAACCTGTGTCTCTTCCTTCCTGTGTAACAGCGCGTAAAGCGCCCTGAGTGGATGTCTTCTCTTAGGCAGCTGCTGGGTTTGGCTTTCTGCAAGGCCAGGGGAAAAACAGCTGACTGTACAGTGCTACCAGATCTTAATATAGCACAGGGACGCCCAACAAGTTAGCATGATACTCACAACTAGATTAATGGCCCTACTCTTGCTCTCTCTCCTTTACTGTGTTTGTTTATAAACCTCTTGAGGGAGGTTTATACATTTTGTATTTGAGACATGTCAAAATGGGTTTGGCAAGAGCAGTTTAGGAAAACATTTGTGAAATAGTTTGTGAACGTTTAAATATTATACAAATATTAGACAGTACACTATGCTATATATAAAGTGTGTGTGTGTAATTTCAAACCATTTATTTTCTTAGTAGTTTTTGGTGATTGATTGTAATATGGTAGTTTTTTTTAATAGTATGGATTTTTAGTAATAAATGTCATGCTTTTGGGGAGTTATTAAATTAATGTATCAAATCTTTAGTTTAACACCATATATGGCTCATTAGTCAACAAAACGAAATATTTTTGTTTTGTTTTGTTGCTAAGTATGTATTACTATTCTGCGCATATTTCCTTATTACGACCTATCTTTCACCCTGACAGAATATAATATGAAATCTCATTTGTTTTAAGTTTCCTGGCTTGATTTTGTATGGAAATGCTATTGCGTCGTACATCAAGATCTCTTGTCAGCTATTCAAAATGCATTAGCACCGTGTGCTCTTAGCTCTACGTGATGGATCACATTACTCGCGTGCTGTATTCAGGCCATAGCTCTGGGGGGATTTTTTCCTGTTGTTTCCAGATAGCTGCTCCCCCTCTGCCCTCATTTTGCTTTAATTGAGTCCTCGTTTCACAGGGCCGCTTCAGTGTCTGGGATCAAACTGGGAGCTCCTACCAGGCCAATGGGACTGCAAACCACATGAGGCAGAGCGAGAGAGAGAGTGATGAGCAAATCCCTCCGGGCTTTGTGCGGGCTGCTCTCCTCCCCTGACTCACTATGTCTTTATCTCCTCCGCCGAGGCTTCGTTAGCCGTTAGCGACAGGTCTCCGTTAGTAACGACAGAGGGGCTCTAGGGCTGTGCGGTCAGGATCAGACAGGAAATGAGATGCTCCCGCAGGAGAGGCGGCAAAGTCTCCATGCAGCAAAGCAGTGGTGATTTTTAAAGTCGGAGGCTTACAGAAGTTCGTTATTCGGCTTTTTTCCCTCTTTTATTGATAGACGAGTGCAGAAAGAACTTAGTCAATTAGTGGAAAACGTATCAGGAAATGTCACTAGCAAGATGTGAACTGGTAATCATGAGCTCCTGAGCTCAGTGTAGCGTAGCAAAGTTTTTGTAAAAAGTTGTTTATTAAAGGTTCCTTGAAGCTCAACTGGCAGAGTATACTGACACTAACAGGTAACAAATTTTCAGATAACAAACAAACTGCTGAAATTCAGACCTTGAATGTATTGCAAGTCATTTTGGATAAATAAATTGGCAAAAAGGCATTTAGCATTAACGCTAGCATAATTTTCATCACCATATTACTTTACATTACAAATGCATTTAATTTGTAAATATGTTATTCAGAGAAATGTATATTATTTTATCAGTGTTTTTAACTATAGTCTATTTAGGTAAATAAATTATTACAAATATTACAAATAGTTTAACCCAACAATAATTTAGAAAGACGTGTGATTTATTGTATATTTTTTGTTTATTTTAGTGCTGATCCTCCTAGACTTACATTTTAGGTACATTATTTATTTATTTATTTATTTATTTATTTATTTATTTATTTATTATTTACTACAAGTCATTTTTGATAAAAGACATGGATATAAATGGCCAAGGGCATTTAGCATTAGGTAAATATTTTCACTGACAATTTATAAATACTTTAACATTTTATTTTATTTTGTTTTATTTTGCTAAAATTCAAACTTTGAATGCTGTACAAGTCACTTTCGATAAAATGCATGTGTGTGTATATGTATGTAATATATACATTATGTATACATTAAATGCTTTATAGGTCACTTTTGATAAAATGCATAAATATAAATGTAAATTATGACTCATCAAGGGCATTTAGCATTAGGTAATTATTTTCACTGACAATTTATAAATCTTTTAGCATTTTATTTTATTTTATTTTTTATTTATTTTTAATTTTTTTATGCTAAAATTCAGACCTTGAATGCTGTACAAGTCACTTTTGATAAAATGCATGAATATGCAGTAAATGTAAATTATTTACTTTATAAATGCTTTAGCTTTAATTAGTGTGTTAATGCTTTAATTAGTAAATATTATATTTAGGAATTTAGTCAAATGTATATTGTTTTATCTGTTATTTGATCATTTTATGTTAATTTTGATACTTTTTATTTTTTTTAGTGATTTATTATATATTTGTAATGTTTGTTTCAGTGATGATTATCCCATAGGGTTCCTTTTTAAGTACACTGTTTGTTTGTTTGTTTGTTTTTTTTTGTTTTTTTGCTGAAATATATACCTTAAATGCAGTGCAAGTCGCTTTGATAAAATGCAAGTATAAATGCTAATTTTGCCTCAAAAAGGCATTAGTAGCATTATTTTCATTAACATTACCATTAAAAACACATTTAATTCATAAATTTATCCTCAGCATAGCTGGGTTTGGATCTCAGCTGCAATTTTTTAATGTAATCCGTCAAGGCGATAATGTGAACTGGACCTTATTTTTGTTTGAAACAGGTGTAGGGGCTTAATGAGACTGCATGCATGTTGCAACGCTACACGTTTGTGCTGGAGACCATAGCTTGGTTTCAAAAGTCGAGATAAACACTTCAGATGTTGTCGCAGTGGGTCCTCGATCCCTCAATGTCAGCTCATTTATGTTCAGCAATTCAGAGATAGAGTTAATGAGATCCCCACAGGCCGCCCCCAACGGAGGCTTTCCACTGCGTTCCCACTGTAATATACATCATGTCTGCTTTCAAATCAATTACATTTTTATCTGATAAAAACGTAATGCGGCTTGATTGAGTTTTCAGCTCGGCAGTCGACAGTGTTTTTGCAGCCTGGAAAAGGAGCCAATTATAACAGGAAGTTTAATCAAATTAAATTCCACTTCACCCAGATGCACTCTTTGTGGAATGTGACTGAAAATGTTTGACTTAATTTGTTTTGTACTTTTGTTGATGTGTCTGCTTTTTGATAAATCGCTTTCCTGAAGAGGAAATATTTTGAACTCAATGAAGCGTGACACAGCGGTACATCAGTCGATGATGGATGGAGTCTTTATTTCTTAGCAACTCTGTTGTTGTTAATTTCAGGAAATTTATTTGAAATCTATTTATTTGTTAATTTGCCTTTTTCGGCTTGATATCTTTTAATTTTCGTCTTTTCATTCGTCTTTTTCTGTCTTATTCTCCTGCAGGCTTATTATTGGAGCTGTTTGAAGATTTTACTATTTTATGTCTTTTTCCTGAATCTCAAATAAATAATTAAATAATTCTGTAATTTCTGTTATTTAATGCTTCTTTGTATATAATTATATATATATATATTTATACAACAGTTCTTTCTGGTCCTTGAGTCTGATTGGCTGATAAGAGTGTTGATATTAGACTCCAACAGAACTCAAACAGCCGTTTCACTGTTTGTATCACTCCGCTTGCCGAAGTTGTTGTATTTCTCACAGTGAGTGTCATGGCAGACTCCCAAATCCATTATAATTTTATAAGTAATTCTGTTTTTGTGTCACAGGTTTTAAGAGCTTTTTAGACAGGCAGGTACTTGTTTAGGCTTCAAATATTCTGTTTGTTTATAAAGATAACATCTATTTGAAATTTGTTTTGATGTTTTCGGAGATGTGAGCTCCAGGGCGTTAACGGCCGCTCGGCGCTCACGAACCCGCCAAGGTAAGGCAGCCTTACCTCGGCCAGATCTTCTGGAATTTGCCACTGGCTCTGATGTTTCTATTGTACTTAAACATGAGATATTATTCGTTTTGGGTAAATCTAACACCCAGTCTTTAATCGCATTAATCTATTATTTGTTCCAGAGCACATAGTTTTGGCTGAGGGTCAAATCTCATCGTTATATTTTATGTATTTTTGACTGAATTGCCTAACAACATTTCTGATGACTGTTGTTGTTTATTAAAAATTATTGTTCAATAAATAATATTTTATATAAATAATAGTAGTATTTAATAATAGTATTTAGTATTGGGAAACGATATTTGTGTGTTCGTGATGGTGATTTTAGTTACATTATTCCGTCATTAGATGGCGACAAGACCGTTTTTATGAGTCCTCAGTCAAGACTTTTATACTGAAAGAGACTGAAACAAGGTTGTAAACAAGGAAGTTATTTTTACTTACAACAACACCTTTTAAGACGCAGTCAACAAATGCACTGAGCAGTGCTTTCATCAGAAATCACCTTTAGCAGATGAAAGAATAATACGACAAAGATGTCGCTTTCTCAGCGGGCATTCAAACGAATGTTTTAAGAATGAATGCTGTATCAGATGCAGGTAATCACACTCGCTTAATTCATCTCTCTCTAATAATATTCTACTACACATAATACAGTAAGCTTTTAATACAGTAAGCTTTCAGTGAAGCATTAGTAGTTCTAAAGTTACGTTTTCGAATTAGTAACAGAGGCTTGAGATTTAAATCCATGGCGGAAGGAAGTAGTTTGCACAAAAGAGGGATTTTAGACACTCTGTGGTTGTTTCTTATGTACTTGCACACTTGCGCGTCAAACTGTTACATAAACGCAATATCACATTCATAGCCGCTGCAATATGGCCTAATGTTTGTTTTAGTCATAGACTTGTTTTGTTCTGTTTTTTGTTTCATTGCGTTTCGTTCCAGCTGAGAGATTTGATTGCACAGGCCGCAGATGCTGCCTGTAGAATTGAAGTTATCTTTAGACCAGACTATTTCTTTATACGAATGTCCTTACATTCCTGTAATATGAATATATAGATACTATAACGTTGCAGACTTACTGTACACATTTCTTTAATAAACAATGATTTAGTGCTAGGCCTCTCTCACTTTTGCTTTTGCTCTCTCTCTCTATCTCTATCTCTCTTGCTCGCTCTTTACCTCCTTTCCAGCCCTGCACATAAATCAATTGAGATGAAAGTTCCATAATTGTGCTTGCTGGGAGGGATTTGAGCAAAATTGCACTATGAATTTTTTAAAGGGAATTTTTACTAGCTGTTCTGCAGGATAGGAGGCAGAGGAGAGGTGAGGCCGTAGAGGATTTATGCGCCTGACTTCTTCATTACCGAAGTCATTTTGCTGCAGATGATAGTGTTGAGCCTGAGGGGACATTGGTCCCAGCACACTAACTCAGATTTTAAACCTGCCTAATCTTTCGAAGAGAACATTTCAGCACAGCAATATTAATGTTGCATTAGGGGTTATATTTGTCTGCAAGTGAGAGAGAGGGGGCTGAGTTGAATTTTTGCGGGATTTCTCAAAGTGGATAATGAGCCAAGTTGTTTTGCATGCAGTTAGATTAAATGTGTGTGACATTAAAGAGAAATGGAGGTTGTATTTATTGTGTTTTGCCACCATACCACCAATTTTAAGTTTCTTTAGGAATGGGCACCACAATATTTGTGAGACTTTCCATTTTTAGAATTGTTATTGGTTGCGTTGACATATTGGATGGTACATCGCGGTTCAATTTATTACACATGCCTTGACAATACTTCCATCTGACACGTGTTTTCGCCAGCAATTGATAGAAAGTCATGACCACAGTCAAATTCCCAGTCTTAAATGTCAACGTATGCAATCTCTCACACTTTTTTCTCAATCCGTCACCCATTTTTACAGCAGCCTAGGCCAAAAATGGTCCATTAGAGGTAGTTTGAACTCCAGGGCTGATCCCCATAATTGTAATAATCATAATTTTTATGAAGACTTCATTGGGTTAATTTGAGCATGTACACACTGTATCATTGCTCTGACACCAGACTCGTTCATTAAATAGCGGTTACTTCCGCTTGTTTGACTCCTCACTCCTCAGCGTTTATTATAAGCCGATCGTGGTATGAAACCAGCAAGCGAGTTGCTTTTAGCTGAATCGCACTATCGAGAGCCCCAACTTCCAATTTTTCCAGGTTAGGGTCAATTCTTTTGATTCGGACAGTTCAAGAGGAGTTGAATTTAATTCATTAGGCGACTTGAGAAGTGTACATAGAAGTGTAGGAATCAATCAGTACCGCACGTGGAATTCCATTGTGTCTGCTGAATTGAAATGGAACTGCCCCCATCTCTGCAAATGACCACTTTCTTTCTGTAAAAGAGTTCTGTCTGCTCTCAAGGTTAACACTCTAAACATGCCAAGTCTCATTCGACCGCCTGCCCTGCGAATGCTCAATTTAACAGCCCACTAGGCTGAGGAACATAGGGCTAAATCCCTCTCCTGGAGCGGATGGAGAAGGAGAGATGATTGTATTAGCTTGTCAGCACCTAATGTTGAGCTCAATGGGCAGCAGAGACAAGCAGATATAATTAGCTGCCTCTTACTAGATATCAGAGGAGTCAGACTGACAGGAACTACTGCAATGCAAACAAGAAATGTTTTGTTCTGTTGATATTGGTGTGTCGGGTGTCATGGATTCTTCTTGATTAGTTTGATAATATTAGCTAGTAAAGTTTAAGATCTTATCAGCTCTGTTTACTTATTTTAAATCCAGAATAACCTGAATGACACTTCACAGACAATTGGTCGCAGATAGTGTCACTGGGAATGACATGTGCCTGTGGAAGTTTCTGTTTGTCATGAATTGTTAATTCATTGCATGGATATTTATTTTGAGCTAACTGATCAGTTCTGTATGGCAAACTCTGTCAGGGACAAATGTTTTTGCCGTTCATTGTTGAATAGCAGCATATGGTTGGCATCACCATCTTGGATCCATGAGGTCTTGCAACAGATAAGAAACCAAAATGGCTTACCTCAGCTACACTCTAATTTAGTGCAGTGGAAGCCCCTCTGACCCAGAATGGCTAGAGTACAAGTTGTGCACTAGCAGAAATAGGATATTTGACGTTCCTGTAAATGTAGTTCTAAAATAAAAGCATCAGGACTGAGTGATTCAGTAAACTGAATGATCGCTCTGCAGTTCTTTTATTTTCTCAATAAATAGTGGCCAGTATACTGTATTTAATTTATATATATATATATTTATGTCTATTTTATTTTTGTAGTATTTTTAATTAATTTAATAATCACACACACAATTTTATAAGGAATTTCCATAGACATAATGACTTTTATACAGTACAGAGTGTAATTTCTACCCCCTAAACTTACATCTCACAGAAAACTTCATTTTCAGAAATAACTGTAATAATATTTATGTATTTATATTATATATAATATTTAATAATAATATTTTAAGTTTGGGAACCCCTTGCAGAATCTGTGAAAATGTGAATAATTTTAACAAAATAAGAGAGATCATACAAAATGTTATTTTTTTAATTTAGTACTGTCCTGAGTAAGATATTTTACGTAAAAGATTACATGTTTACATGTTTGTTCTGAACAGTTAAACTGAGCACTGTTCCTCAGAAAAATCCTCAAGGTCCTGCAGATTCCTGCAGTTTTTCACACTGAGGACAACTGAGGGACTCAAACACAACTATTAAAAAAGGTTCAAACATTTATGCTCCAAAGGAAACACGATGCATTAAGAGCCATTGAATTTGAAGATCAAGATATATTGTACTTAAAGTATCTTCTGTTGCTTCCGAAGGGCAGTACTAAATGGAAAAAAAGAAAGATATTTCAACAAAATAAAAAATTGGTACATCTTCATCCTGTTCAAAAGTTTTCATCCCCCGGCTCTTAATGCTTTGTTCCCAAACTTTTGAAGGAGGTTATTTTAATAATTTCAGCTATTTTTGGGCCTTGTGGACTACAGTAGTCAACATTTGAAGTGGATTCTTAAAAAGTTCATCAAAGTTTTCCCAAGACAAGAACGGGTATTGTTTTAGTTTTAGGACAACTAAGGTTTTGATCTACTTCAAATGTTGACTACTTTATATATGTAAACATCTTTTATGTAAAATATCTTACCCAGGACAGTACTAAATAAAAAATAACATGCATTTTGTATGATCTCTCTTATTTTGTTCTTATTTCTACAGATTCTGCAAAAGGTTCCCAAACTTTTGCATTAAACTGTATGTTTATTTATGTGAATTGAAATGTTTGCATAATAATAATTATTATTTAATAATTATATAATAATTATATATATTAGATAATATATATAAGAGAAGAGAAATAGTTGAATAAAGTCATATTTTTCTTTTGTGCACAAAAAGTGTTGTCATAGCTTTATAAAATTACGGTTGAACCATTGAGGTCACATGGACTATTTTAACGATGTCCTTACTACCTTTCTGGGCCTTGAACGTGGTAGTTGCTTTGCTGTCTATGCACGGTCAGAAAGCTCTTGTACTTCATCAGAAATTACTTAATTTGTGTTCTGAAGATGAACAAAGGTCTTACGGGTTTGGAATGACAGGAGGGTGAGTAATAATGACAGAATTTAATTTTGGGGTTAACTATCTCTTTAAATTGATATACACCTGTTGTTACTCTTGTAGGACTTCATAGAACCATTGAAATTCACTTTAAGACCAGTTGGTGAAGTTGAACATCAATTGTAAAAAGTAGCTTTGGAAAATGGCAGATGCCACTTGGTTTCATATATTATTATCTAATGCTAATACAGACATTTAATCTACTGAGACTTTTTAGGACAGCTATAGACATTGTAGGCGCCACAAAATGTAAAAGATTGCATTTCTATTAACAGGATTCTAACAATCAAGAAATGCCAGGGCATTGCAACAAATTTGTTGCGGCTCCTCTGCAGAGTCCAAGCATGACCAATGCAGAAAAGAAGATTGAATGGGGGTATTCTCTAGGTTTTGTGAAAGACCCCCCTTCTGGGTCCTCATAGTTGGGGAGTCCACCCCCTCAGCAAGACCTGCTCCAACCAGTGACCTTGAAAATCCCAGGAAGCACTTTGTGACGGTCTCCCAGGCAACGGTCTAGGTTCGCATGGTAACTAGCAGCTTGACTCAATCAATCAAGCCTGGGCTTAGACTTTGAGAGCTGGGAGGAACAGCCCTGGCAGGCATGCAAAATCTTTTGGAAGGCGATCAAGAAGAGGGTGATGCGTTAATGTAGTGTTGTCTTGGGTTTCCTGGGTGTTCGTGAATAGGGATTACTTTGACGAGAGAAAATCCTCACTTACCATAAGATACGCAAGACAAATGATTTACTTTCTCGATGCAAAGCAGAATTACAGTCGTGCTTGAATTTTGTCGTTTGTGTTTGTATGCGTCTACACGCACATATGTAGTATGGGTTGCATCAGACTTTAGTGAGATGGAGGCATTCTCTCGAGGTCTGACAGCACCTTCAAGCATCCGATAGAAACGTCTCAGAAAACAGACACAACAGAAACAAGTCAAATCTGAAGAACTGGAATCATTCTACAGAATTTCACTTTGATCTTCAGAATGACTAGCTGTCCAAAGCATTTCCAGAACTTCCTTTGTGCGTCCATATGTCTCACATGGGAGACTGTTTGGCGCACATGCTGAGAACTTCTGCTGTTGAAATGAGCTTGTCTGAAAAACACAACTTCATTTTAAATAGGGCATAAGAAGGTGACTTTGTCTATCGGGAGCTGATAATTAGCATCTCTTTTAAAGGCCTACTCACAATTCATTCAACACCCTAAATTTGAATGTCTGATATCAGGTTTTACTAGGGCCCCAATTGGAATTGCTCAGATTCTTCTTCTTCTTCTTCTTCTTCTCCAAAATGAATCGCATTTTTGAGAGCCTAAACATGCTCGAAAACTCATGAAACTTTGCACAAATGCCAAAAGTGGGTTTTGGGTTTCAGAAGTGGGTGTGGCAAAATGGCTCAATAGCGCCACCTATAAAATTTCAATGAAGTGCCCCTCGAACTGTTTCACATACAAGTATTAAATTCAGTAGACACATGTAACACACCAATACCTACAAAATAGTCCCACAGTACAAAGTCCGAAACCCAACAGGAAGTCTGTTATTTAAAATTTTCTTTGCAGGTTTTGTGCCGTTTTTGCCGTTGTCAGTTGTTGTATTTAAGTGAATTCCTTCTAGAGATTTATTAAGATCAACACCAAATTTGGTCAGTGTAACCTAAAGCCCTTTGTGATGTTAAATTGCGAAGATCTTGAGTTTTCCTTGAAGGGTGTGTCCGTGGCAGCCTGACAAACTTCAATGTTTCGCCATGAAAAAGATAATTCTTATCATTCAGGCATGCAATGTCTGATCTGCACCAAAATTCGCATGTTTGATAAGAGTCCTGTCCTGAACACATGCCCATGACCATATTCAGTTATAGCCATAGGGCCACCTGCTGGCAACAGGAAGTGCCATGTTTTATGCTCTAACAAACTTCTAGAAAATGACATCCATATTATATTTGGTCAGTCTACTCTAAAGGCCTTTGCAATCTTAAATTGTAAAGATCTTAAGTTTTCCTTAAAAGGTGTGTCCGTGGTGGCCTGACAAAGTTTGATGTTTCGCTATGGGAATAGGTGTTGTAACTCATACAATGTCCATACAATGTCCAGTCTGCCCCAAACTGCACTCGTTCGATAAGAGTCCTGGCCTGAACACATCTAAAGGCCAGTATTCTGTTATAATCATAGCGCCACCTGTTGGCAACAGGATACGTCATGCTTTGCACTAACTCGTACCATGTTCAATCTGCACCAAATTTCAAATGTTTGATAAAAGTGCTGGCCTGAAGACATCTACATGCCAATATCCAGTTATAGTCATAGCGCCACCAGATGGCAGCAGGAAGTTTGGCACATATGAATGACTTTGACGTATTCGTTCTATATTTACCACTTTAAACGCATATTGCCCACCGTTTGCTGTTTTCCTAAAGCCACCGGGTGGTGGTGAGCCCAGGTGTGAGGGCCCTTTCAACGCTGCCTGCAGCTTTAATTTTTTTTCTGCATTTCTGTCATCCTGTTTTCATTCAAGTTTTTAGAAAATAAGTCACTATTTTTCAGGTGTATCAAGTTTAATTTTATATAGATTTAAATCTAGTTGTGGACATTGGAGTCATTTATGTATTTAAAGGATTAGTTCACACCTGAATTAAAATTTCCTCATAATTTACTCACCCCCATATCATCCAGGATGTTCATGTCTGTCTTTCATCAGTCGAAAAGAAATGAAGGTTTTTAAGGAAAACATTCCAGGATTTTTCTTCATGTAGTGGACTTCAGTGGTTGCCAATGGGTTGAAGGTCCAAACTGCAATTTCAATGCAGCTTCAAAGGGCTCTTTATGATCCAGCCGAGGAATAAGGGTCTTATCTAGCAAAACAATCAGTCATTTTCTAAAAAAAAAAAAAAAAAATTATTATATACTTTTTAACCACAAATGCTCATCTTGCTCATCTCTGCGATTTGCCTATACCACTTCACACATTACGTAATCACGCTGGAAAAGTCATACACGGTTTCTTCATCTGTGTTCTTTGGTTTAAAAAGGTAAGGTTGGGTGAAAACCCCATCTCAATTTCTGCTTCAACTTCAAAATCGTCTGACATTGTTGTTTTACCATGTGTTGTAAAGGGCGTTTTACTTTCTGTGCACATTCGCTTTGTAAACACTGGGTCGGTACTTCCGCCTACGCGTAACCTTTCCAAGGTGATTACGTAATGCGTGAAGTCTAGCTACTGGAAGATGAGCATTTGTGGTTTAAAAGTATATAAATGGTTGGCACCAACATACACTTCACTTCCTGTCATATCTGATCTGTCTTATACAATAAAGGCAAAAATGCCAAAAAATAACTAATAAAAGTATGTAAATTTATTTATTTATTATTTTTTTTTTAGAAAATGGCAAATTGTTTTACTAGACATTACCCCTTGTTTGTCACCTGGGGTTGTGTAGAGTCATTTGAAGCTGCATTGAAACTACAATTTGGACCTTCGGCCCGCTGATCCCCACTGAAGTCCACTATATGAAGAAAAATCCTGGATTGTTTTCCACAAAAACCTAAAATTCTTTTCGACTGAAGAAAGACATGAACATCTTGGATGACATGGGGGTGAGCAAATTATCAGGAATTATTATCACTTTCATGTGGTAATCTAAAAATAAGATCGTGCAATGTAATTGCAACCTGAAATTGGTTATCCCTTCCTTTCCGACACACAGCTTTAAGTCTAATCCTAGATGTTCTCCCGCACTGACATCTCCTCTCTGCTGCATCTCCTCAAATCAGAACGTAGCCTCCAATCGGCTTCACCCGTCATGAGACGCGTTTCGAACGTGAGACAAGTTTGCGTTTATCAGATTCGAGACTATCAGCTTGACACTCGATTCCCAGGTGGGCGAAAAGAGAAACACCGCAAACCCTGAGAGATGAAGAGAAGAGGAGAAACGACAGGCGGAAGACAGACAGCGCTGGTAGAAAATCAGAGTTGTAGCAGCATTAATTGATGGTGCTGAGTGCCATATGCGCGGCCATATGGAGCCGGGCCCCTCAGGAGAGCTGTAATAGACAGCCTGCAGCCACTCACACAACCTGGCACATTTACAAACAAGGGACAAACCATTAATATACGCCCAGAGAGAGACAGAGAGAGAGAGGGAGCTGTCAAAGTAGCACAATTTGTTGACATTTTTTCCCGATCCTGATTACTTGTTTGTTCTTAGCTTGTTTGGCTTTCTGTATTTGTCAGTGTGTGCAATAATTAAAATATGTCTGTTAATATTAAACTATATATAATTAATTGTTTGAAATAAAAGCACTCCAGTACTCAGTGTCACATGATCCTTCAGAAATCCTACATATTATATTATATTATATTATATTATATTATATTATATTATATTATATTATATTATATTATATTATATTATATTATATTATATTATATTATATTATATTACGTGATGCTTAGAAAGTTAAAAGTTGAAAAGACCAGCAGTTATTTTAAATACATTTTTCCTGAAACATTTTTACTGTCACTTTTAATTAGTTTAATGCATCCTTGCTGGAAATATTATTCATTCATTCATTCATTGATTCATTTATTTAATTTTACTGAACCCAAACTTTTGAATGCTAGTGTGAGGTGTTTTATTTATTTATTTATTTATTTTACTGAACACAAACATTTGACTGCTAGTGTGAGGTATTGTTTGTTTGTTTGTTTGTTTGTTTAGCTGAAACCAAACTTTTGAATGTTAGCGTAAGGTTTTTAATTATTTGTTTATTTATTTTCCTTAATCCAAACTTTTGAATGCTGGTGTAATACATTTTATTTATTTATTTATTTATTTATTTGTTTGTTTGTTTGTTTGTTTATTTTTCTGAACCCAAACTTTTGAACGTTTTTATTTATTTGTTTATTTATTTATTTTACTGAACCCAAACTTTTGAATGCTAGTGTAAGATGTTTTATTTATTTATTTGTTTATTTGTTTGTTTGTTTATTTTTCTGAACCCAAACTTTTGAATGCTAGTGTAAGATATTTATTTATTTATCTGTTTATTTATTTATTTTGCTAAATTGTAGTGTAAAGTTTTTATTTGTTTGTTTGTTTATTTATTTTACTGGATCCAAGCCTTTGAATGTTTTTATTTGTTTATTTATTTTTCTGAACCCAAACTTTTGAATGTTTTTATTTATTTGTTTATTTTACTGAACCCAAACTTTTGAATGCTAGTGTAAAGTATTTATTTATTTGTTTGTTTATTTATTTTGCTGAATGGTAGTGTAAAGTTTTTATTTATTTGTTTGTTTATTTATTTTACTGGGTTCAAACTTTTAAATGTTTTTATTTATTTATTTGTTTATTTATTTATTTTACTGAACCCAAACTTTTAAATGCTAGTTTAAGTTTTTTATTTATTTATTTATTTTACTGGATCCAAACTTTTGAATAGTAATGTAAGGTTTTTATTTGTTTTTTATTTGTTTTTGTTTGTTTGTTTTACTCAACCCAATGTTCTGAATGATAGTGTAGGGTTTTTCTTTATTTATTTTACTGAGCCCACACTTTTGAATGGTACTGTAAGGTTGTTTGTTTATTTATTTGTTTGTTTGTTTGTTTATTTATTTCTATTACTATGTTATTTATGGTTGATACTGCAAAAACAACATAATCAAGTAGTTGGTCGTTAAATAACGGTGCAGTCTTAGACAACACAAATAAAATTAGTTGCAAATTTGTGTAGACTCTGGAATCAGAATCTCCAGTTTTGGCATTTTCACCAGCTAGTTCTTAGTCAGAAGCTGTTTGTAGCAGTCTGGTACATTGTGTAAAAATGACTTTCTTTTTGGACTTTTAAAAAAACTGTGCGTCTAGACTCCTGGAAATTGCATGGAATCCGGTCAGTCAGATTGAACTGGCTATTTTATCCCACTCTTGCTACTGTATTTCATGTGCAATATGCATTAGATAGTGCATCTAAGGCTGAGACTCCAGGTGAATGGACTCACTCTTCATCTGACCCACTCAAGCTGCTAAACAGGGCATAGCACTGCTGTTGACTCTAACCTCGGCTTTTTTCCGAAAATGTAGTTGTTGAGAGTGACCTTCATGGAGACGCACACAAACCTGTCAGATTGCCCTCAGTCAGGCCTGTTGGAGTAAAGTGATGGATTGTAGACAAACAAGAGAGGAAAGGGGATGCTGCTGTAAAAAGGAGTTCCTAAGAGGGATGAAGAAGTCAGTGAGAAAGGAGAAAGGCAGAAAAGATTAATCATTTATGAGAAAGGTACTTGTTGATGGGAGAACATTAATTTGCCACATAGCCCATTATTATATTATATTATATTATATTATATTATATTATATTATATTATATTATATTATATTATATTATATTATTTTATATTATATTACATTATATTACATTATGTTATATTATAGCCTGTTATTGGGTCTGAACATCTAATTCATGAGTGTTAGCCTTCTTTTTATTTATGTATTTATTTATTTATTTATTTGAAGGAATACAGGTTCTAATTTGTAAATGTCATCTTTTTGTCTATTAATTTGTTATTTTTTTTTTAAAGTCAAAATTATTATTATTATTATTATTATTATTATTATTATTATTATTATTATTATATCCTTTAAGAGGACAATGAACAACTATCCACAATGAGGAAGATCNTGTTAGCCTTCTTTTTATTTATGTATTTATTTATTTATTTATTTGAAGGAATACAGGTTCTAATTTGTAAATGTCATCTTTTTGTCTATTAATTTGTTGTTGTTTTTTTAAAGTCAAAATTATTATTATTATTATTATTATTATTATTATTATTATTATTATTATTATTATTATATCCTTTAAGAGGACAATGAACAACTATCCACAATGAGGAAGATCCATTAATTAAATAAGGTCTGTTTTCATTGTTGATTTTTTAAATTATTTTTCTCTCTTTTATTTTATTTTATTTTATTTTATTTTTATTTTATTATTATTTTTTTTTATTTAATTTTATTTAATTTAATTTTTTTTTTTTTTATGCAGTTGGTTGTTATTATGTCTAACATGCCTAATTGTTATCTAGTTATTTATTTGTTTTTTTGTTTAACAAACAGGCCTTAATCGAGGTAAATAGATAGAACAGAATGTAGGAAATCTTTTTATTTATTAATTTAATTTTTTAATTTAATGGTCTGTAACAATAGGAAAATTCAACCATAGCCAAAAATGTCACCATTATATTAATATTATATTATATTATATTATATTATATTATATTATATTATATTATATTATATTATATTATATTATATTATATTATATTATATATTAGCTTGTTATTAAGTCTAAACATGCCTAATTCATAGGTGTTGGCCTATTTATTTATTTATTATTAATTGAAGGAACGTGTGTTCAAATTTGTAAATGACATTTTATTGTCTATTCATTTGTTGGATTTTTTAAAAGTCAAAATAAATATTTGCAATTTACTTATGTAAAGTAACATTTCCTATAAGAGGACACTGAAACACTGTCCACAATAAATAACCTTATTGTTGATTACTGAAATAATTTTTATCACTATTTTTATCTCTTGACAAATTAACTTATAATTGCCGGCATGCATAAACATTATGACTTGATTTCAATGCAGTTCTCCCATCAACAAGTGCTACTGCATTTCCAGCCCTATTACCGTCACCCTCGTTTGACAGTAATGCTCCAATACTGGAAAGAGGAAATGAGAAGGAAGAAAATAGAAGAACACGGGTGAACGAATACAGGAAGACTGAGCGGAAGCTGTCAGCCATCCTGTTGTTCTTCAGAGTCGAGACAGAGCCGATGAATATGACTGCTAGTGATGTCTGCTCCACAGAGAATGAGAGAGACAGAGAGAGAGAGCTTGTCTGTGATATTTCTGGTGTAGTCATTGCACTGGGTCAAAATGCTAGTGTTTTTCTCTTGCTCTTTTGTTTTGTCCTCCCTTTGCTTCTCTAAATTATTCAACGCCTGAGGACGTGCTCCCTCTCTTTCCGCATCTCTCGTACTTGCTCTTTCTCCTCCTCTCTTATATTTCCTTTCTCTTGCTTTTCCCACTCTTGGTTTCTTTGTTACTCTTTTCAAATTTTATTTCAAGAACACTTCACAAGCTGCGCTCCAAGTTTTCATCAGTTGAAGCTAAGCTGAGGTGCTGTATGACAGCTTGCGACGATGAAAAACAAAACAAGACAAACAAAAACTGATTTGCTGTGTACAAATACAGACACAATACAGATCTTTGCGTGTACTTCGACATCCAGATACGCTCTGATAGAAACACGACAACTAAGTTCCACAACCTGGTGAGCTGCCTACCTAGACAGCCGTTTAAGACATCATAGGTGCGTTCATGAAAGGAAAAACTGTAATAATACTGCATTGGAATTCAGTGTGACTCACATGAGGAAAGCTGTGTCTGTATTTCTACTTCAGACTATTTTTGAGGTTTCATTTTGGTTAGGATGCCTTAAAAGATAGCTACCTTTATAGACAGGAGAAAGTGGAGACCAACTACTCATTTCTCTCTCTCTCTGCTTGTATACTTGGGTGGCTGTGTGCCCTCACCTTTGACTGATTAATTATATCCAGCGTTTGGAAGAGCTCAAGAACATGTGCGCAGACGAGGTATTATAGACACTGATCATGTTGCTAAAACAGCAAGAGCCAAATATTTATCATGCAAAACAAAATGTCTTGGTACATCTTTGATTAAGGCCACAGCTGAGTCATAAGCTGCTGTCGCCAGTCTGTCACCATGTTCATCCTAGAGGAAAGACAATACTCGAGAGCTAGACTTACACTAAGCCGGAGAGTCTTTTTATTTTTTTTTTTACCTCCTTTTTTTTATTTTTGTTCAAATAAAATGGTTGTTAGTTTCTACATTTATTATTTTATTTTATTTTTTTAAATAATTTTATTATATTTGATTAAATATTATATATTTTATTAATTTTAGTTTATTCTGCGTTTATTTAAATTGACAACTTTTATTTTGTTTGTTGCTACTGAGCTTGGATATTATTTTATTCAGTGTTATTATTTTATTTAGTTCCGCATTTTCATTTTATTTCACATTGTTTTATTTTATTTGTTAGTAGGTTACTCTGTTTAGATTATTTATTTTTATGTTTCACAACATTGTTTTATTTTATTTGTCAGTAGGTTACTCTTTTTTTATTTTTATTGTATTAATTTATTTTATTTTTTTAATTAGTTTTTATTTGTAATTTTATTAAACTTTTTTAATTTTACCCTGCATTTGTTTATTTAGTTATTTTACATTCATTCATAGCTTTTTTTAGTTTTAATTGTTACTAGATTACTCCATTTGGGCCATTATTTTATTTTATTTTATTCAACATTATTTTAGCTACTTTTTTTTTAGTTCATTTTTGATTTTTCATTTTATGCAACTTTTTATCCTGCATTCATTCATTGATTCATTCATTTAATTATTTAATTATTTATTTAATTATTTTTCATTCATTCGCAGCTTTGTTTTAATTGATACTAGATAACTCAATTTGGGCTATTTTATTTTATTTTATTTTATTATTTTGTTTTATTTTTATTTTATTCTACATTATTTTATTTCACAACATTGTTTTATTTTATTTGTCACTTTGTTACTTTATTCAGTTTTATTTTTATTAATTTTAACTTTTAAATGCATTTTTTATTTTATCCTCCTTTTTTTTATTTATTACTTACATTCATTAATTCATTCATTTACTTACAGCTTTAATTTTTTTTTTTTTTTACTAAATTGCTCCATTTTGGATTTTAATTTAATTTCATTTAATTATTTAATTTTAACTTAATTTTTAATTTAATTTTAAATTTAATTTCATTTAATTTTTTTATTATTTTATTTTTTATTCTGCTTTTG